>JAUBNY010000980.1:1467636-1480667 GCA_032275445.1 Crypturellus soui | reverse complement strand
GCATTCGGATCAGTTTGCCTTTACTTGGCAGGGGCGACAATATACGTTCACCAGGTTGCCCCAGGGACAGTTGCTCAATCCAACTATCTGTCATCGTACAGGTGAACAAAATAACATGTCCCTCACTCTTAGTTGCACCCAGGCCCAGACGTGGGTGCAGAGTGTCGTTGCAGGTATATTGAGAGACGGAGACAACGGAGTCCTCCCCACCAAGATCCGAAAGATCGTGTGGGATGCAACTACGGGGGAAGAGCGACAGCTTCGAGCATGGTGGAGACCTGTGAACTTCACCCACGACCAGGTCCTCAGCACAGTCGTCGCCTACATACTGATCGTGGCATATGCCACCATTGAGAAGGTTTACCCCATTGCAGCCCTGGGAATTAACACCAACGAATCTGTGCTCTACCTGCCCTCCTCCCATCCCGACAACTGAATATGGGCAAGGGTGTCTGATAAAAAAATGGCAATCAGTAGATCTAGAGGCCTGTATTTTAGAATGGGGAATGGGGTTTGTATGCAAAGATGATGCCCTTAAGGCAAGCAAGGTTTGCCTTGATACCAAGGAGGATGTGTGCCATTTTGAGATCAATCTGCAGAGTAATAATAAAACTGCATTAGCTTATGTAGGGAAAGGATGTGTTTGTTTTATAATGATGTGTAAATATGTACTAATTAATGAAATTTATGACCAGACTGTGTTTAATGACTCTAATACGTGTGCTTGCAATATAGTTATGATTATAGGCTGTGATTTTTTTTTTATAAGCCACCTGTGTTTACCAGACAATTGTTAGTTAGAAACTATACCCTATATCATGGCATAAACCCGACCTCGATCGGTATGGGTTTGTTGCTTGTGAAAGAGATGTTAGAGCATGCAAAGTTACAACAGCTGTTAGAAAATGCTAAGGCAGAGGCTAAAAAGATCCTAATAACTGTGCATCATGACAGCAACTTGCTACTGGATGAGGCAGGTGAGACACTACCTTGAGGACCAGCTGAAGAGCCTGGGTCTGGCTAAGCGCCCCCTACCATAGTCGAGGGCAAGACTGGGTTGGCCTCTGTGTTTGCCACCAAGAAGAAACTCTACCTCTGCTGTTGGCTGCAACCCATGAGGTGTTGAGCGGTGGGGACAGATGCCACAGATGCCAGAGAGTGATTGCCATCTCTCTCTCTGAGAGCCATCTAGGAGGCAGGTGTAGGCCAAGCGGCCTGCTGTTGACATGAGTAGCTTGTGATTGAACATCCCCACCCCCAAATCATCATAAGAAGATGCTGCTCTTGTGTGATTTAAGACACCTTAAGCAGAGCAGAAAGGGCCTAAGGAAAGCCAAGGACCATGTCTCTGGAAGGAAAGAGGAAGGAATTTAACACCATCTTGATCATGAAACCCAAGCAAGAAAATGGGAACATATTCCTGCAGCGAGAATAACTAGATGCGTTTAAAAAAAAAAAAAAAAAAAAAAAAGAGAGAGAGAGTAAAAAATCATGCAAAGTGCATTGTTGAATGCTTAGCCATGGTATAAGATTTTGTCTTGCAGAACCTGCATGGTTGAATCTACCTGTTTACCACCACGACTCCTTCGGAAAAGGATATTATCCACAACATTTGATCTGAAAAATCAACTTCTGTGAATGGACTTTATCTTTGGGATTAGACTGTTGGACCCCCCAATTGCCCTCCTTATCATTGTTATTCCTTGTTTAGTTCCTTGTGGTGTACAATTAATTAAGAGCGCAATACAGGGAAGGCGGGCAGCAGTCACATCTGAAGAAACGGATCAACCAACAATATACGCCACACTTGTGGAACAGACGTGACTCACCTGTAAGCCAAAGGACTGATTGCAGTGCTAGGGCCTGAACCCCAGGCCCAGGTAAGAGTTGACTTACAGCTTAATACGACTCTACCTTTGTAAAAGTACACAGAACTTGCCTGTAAATTGCTTATGCTAACTCGCGCACAGGCCTGCCAGACTGCTTCCTTTTTTGCGCCAGGGGTTGCCACTACAACCACCCATAATCTGGCTTGCTAAACAAAATAACGCTTAATCTTTTTCCATGCGTGTTACAGCTAATGCAATTCGTTGTTAACCACGCTCTGAAGCAAGTATTGCCAGTGCAAATACAAAACAAAAAAGGGGGGGGGATATAGGAGAAGATGCTGAAACGGCCAGTCTATTAATCCTGACCCTGCGCAGGTCCTGGTCCAGCGAGCAAGGCCTGATAACCAAGAGGCCGTGGGAGTGGACACAACAAACTAAATGACCTTTTGCTTAGCCATGTCAATGCAAGTTGTAAGGTTTCTAATTATTGAACTAACCGTATTTTTTTATTGCTAGTGTGTCTGCTTTGCTTCTTGTGTGTTCAATGATTGATTGATTGATCATGTAAAAATAACTATGGCAGTACAGTAGTTAAATAAAGAAGGGGGAGATGTGGAGGCCCACTTCAAGGACAGTAGTACAGGATGCCTCATTAGTAGATAACCCACCTCAAGGACAGCAGTGCAGGTGTTCTTCAGCAAACAAGGAGCAAAAGCAACTGTACGACTGCTGTGGGACTGAGAAGCTGATCGGAGAGTCTCAGCGTAAACCTTTAGATTATTGGCTTATTCAGTAACTGTGCTTCGCATGCTTTTAGGCAAATACAGTATTGTGTCCGGGACAGTATGGTATATAAGCTTTATCTGATGCTTAATAAAATGCTTCTGGTTCTTAACCTTGAGCCCCTGCTCTTCAATGCTTCCACAGGGAGTGATTTTTGGCACACACCCTCCAAACACAAATTCAATCCTACTTCCAAACAAGCAAATTGATAAACTACATTACTCTCTTAAATAAATGTAGCCAAAAGTGGGCATTTCATCTTAAGGAGAAGGAAAGAGAGAGAATAAGTTATTTCCTTTAGGAGATCAAGACATGATGCAGAAAACAAGAAAATAAACTTAAATGGTGTTGTAATCCCCAAAGAGAAACCTTCAGAAATACTGTGCCCACACCAGATAGCTCACAAACATGTAAATCATTTTATCTATAAATAACTCAAGATTAGAATAAACTGATTTAAATAGTTTTACTCCAACTTAAACAAATGGGGTGATTGGAAAACAGAATTATGACAGACTGGGGATCCAGCCTGATTAAAAACTCTATTAGCTGCACTTACTTGAAGGGATTATTTTAGGAAGGAGAGTGAAGAAGGGGAGACCAGAGAGATGGCGGTGGGGAGCACGGGCGAGTGCCTGACCCGCTTGCATGGTGCCAGCGTCGCCATCTTGAAGTGTCCCCGTGTGAGCCAGGTGTCAGCGACGCGCATACAAGATGCGCTGCAATTTGGTGAATTTAATGGGAATTACAGGCCTGGCGCTTCCTGTTGACGCTCACATGTAGGAAGTGCGCCCGGCACAGCTTGTCCCCGCGTGCTGTAATCGCTGTCATAACTTTGCAGGCATTTAGTGCGCCTGATGCCGACGAGAAGCACTAAATCACTCTGCGGGCTCGCACAGCCTTCTGCCCTCACCAAGGAAAGCACCAAGAAGCTCTTTCGCCTTTAATCCACCACAAAAATGGAGTGGGACCCAATTACCCACAGTGGGAGACTTTGCACTACCCTGAGGGGGCAGGAAGGGCTGGGGAATCACTGTTCATGGCCCTGCGACCTCGTGCTTCCCTGTGGTGCGACCTCGTGCTTCCCTGTGGTCAGGCTTTTCTACACCTCTAATTTCAACTTCAGAGACATGTTCTGGGCAGTGAGAGAGGGTGGAGGGTGAGTAAGAGGCAAAAATAGGAAAGAAAGTGGAGGGATGCTGTAATTTGCCTTAAAGGAGCAGAGTAACCGCTCCCAGAGCCACAGTGGAGGTAGGAAGAGATGGCATATTGAAGATCACTGGGAACTAACCAAAGTATCACAGGTTAATTTAAATTAAGATGATTATTTTAAGCTGGTCATGGAGCTTCATTTGCAAGAAGGCATTTGCCAAAGTCACCTCTTCAGTGGGCTCCTCTATCAGATCTCTAAGGTCTCAGCTTCTCTTACTGTTTATTTGGCAAGGAGTGACCATTGCTATAAACCTACTTTATCTGGAGAATACCATCCTCCCTAGATCTGCTTCCAAGCCATCGGATGCAGCCCCTGAGCTCTACAAGGGCACACGGGAACGTCTGCAAACACACCGGGAGCAAGAAAGCTGCCACCAAACAAATGGCGCTCACGCCAGGAGCGGTAGATACCACCAGGAGGATTTCTGCCCCCTCCTTCCCCTTACGCCAGGCCATGAGACACGGTGCTGGCTCCGCAGCGTGACCTACGCGTGCACATTTGTAGCTATTAGGCTTTTCAGATGAGAGAGCAGAAGAGCATACGATTCTGGAGTTTAAATCCATAATATCTGACCTCCCATGCTACTTTATAGGCAGCATTATCAATGTAAGTACGAAATATCTGCAAGGAATGGTCTTGAAAAGCACAGGAGGATGGCGACAGAGCTCTTCTTGGTTGGACACAAGCACATTTTGTAATTAAGCACATGAACAAGGAAATCTGTCATTACCAATGCCCCTGTCTGCTACTGCCCAGGAAAAATAAAAAATCAAAACATCATCCAGCACCTTCCCCAAAATGCTTCCAGAGGAAGCAAATGGGTAGAAAGAGGTAGGATGATGGAAAATTGAGCAGTTTTCCCAAAAGAAATGCAAAGCAAAGTCGTCCCTAGGAGCTCCTGCCTGTACAGAGCCCTTTCCAATAACCAAGGAGCAGTCTTGAAGCCTCATGGTTCCGATCTGCTTTCTGCAGACTTCCTCTGACTGTGTGCGAGGAAGGTCCTAAAACTGCTCCAGCTCAATGTCTTGAGAAGCTTCTCCTTTTTTGTTGCTTTTATTTCTTTTTTTCTTCTTCTTCTTCTTTTCTTTCATTATCAGTGGCAGTTTCTAGCTATGATGACTTTTTGGTATTAGTGGAAAAAAATCCCCTTGTGACAGCGCGGCATGATGCATATTAATCAATATGGTTAAGTTTTGGAGCAATTACTTTCTCATAATTTTCTGATGGTTTTTTACTATATGTATATATATATATATACACATTATATATAAGAATAAATGGCCTACAGTCCTAGGAGCCTCTAGAACAGGCCTAATTCCAGATCGGCATTAGATTCAGTAAGAGAAAAACTGAGCAGTCTGCACTGCTAATTACAGTGTAAACATTTAATAAATATTCCTTCTTTTTATCCTTTGCCCTTTTCAAAAATGAAAGGTTGTAATTTATATGGGTGATAGTTCCTAATTGCCTCTTCGCAAAACCTGCTGGTTTTATTTATTTTCTAGCTTCTTTAGGGAAGAGGTGGAGCATGTGAAAGAGAGCAACATTTCTACCCTCATCTCCATGTCTTCTAGAAACCCATACTCCCTCCAAAATAACCTCCCAGCTCCCTCCCCAAGAAAAAAATGCAGAGCAACAGCCAAGATCTCTTATGCGTTCACCTGTGATCCCAAATGATAATTCTCCCGAACTGCATTTTTAATTAGAGAAAGACTATCTGTAAACACACGTGTGTGTAAATACACATGCACCTCCATGCCTAGTGCAGAGCAGCTTTACTTGTTTTATAAGTATTCTGATACTGATATGGTTGCAGCTTTGAGGAGGGCATCTTGGTTGTTGTTTTTTTTTGTTTTGTTTTGTTTTGTTTTTTACAGCAAAGTATGGCTGCAGGAATGGTTGTTTGGGCTCCATATGCAGGTTCCAGACATATATTCAAGCTGGACAATAAAGCAGGGGGAAAACAGCTGATACACAAAAGGGACCGTCTAGACAGTGCCCCATCAGTCTGGCTAAATTTGGTGCTGGCATTCCCGATGGGATTGTAATATAATTGTTCTGGTGTCTGCATTCATTCCCCCGTCAAACACCATCCCAAATAAATATACATCCTTTTTTTCAATACAATAGGCCCAAGCTGTACCATTAGATGGAAGCAGCTTTGAAACAACCACCTAAGCAAACAGCTCCTAATGCACAGAAAATCTATTCTTTAATTGCTGAAAGGAAAAACAAAACAATCCTCTCCTCAAACAGCCCCCCCACATCATTTTTAAATCAAAATGGAATTAATTTGATTTTCAATCAAAATATAATTATTTTAATGAAGAAACTAAAAATAATTCACGAAGAAATCCTGAAAATACAATTTTGCCCAGGCACAGAACAAAAGTGTCTTCTCCTGGATGTTTAGGAACCTCTCAAGGAAAATTTAAGAGAAATTCAGAAATGTGCAAATGTAATGATAAGTATGGATCATAAATTCTAATGAAGGAAAAAAATCTAATGAAAAATGAAAAAAGTGCTAACAAGCAAAGAGCAAGGAAAAAATGCCATCATTTTACCCTCGCACAATTAAAAGAAACCAGAGGTTACTTCTTAAATTTCTATGAGCAGACTTTCTTATTTATTTGGGGTTTTTTTTTGACTGTTCAGAGGATATCTGTAAGATACTAGAAACATAATCTTATCTTGATGAAATTTTTTGTGTATTTTGTAAAAATCTGAGAAAATATGTAAAATGATATGAAATTTCTATCAAGCCAAGCATGAATTTGCAGCTTAAATAAAGAAAGAAAAAAGAAAAAGGAAAGAAATTAACATTAATTGTGTCCCTGATGTCATAGGGGACATAGACATAGACAGAAAGATAGAAGTTTAAATGAGCAAATAAAACACAAAGAAGAAAAATCTCTACTTTAGGAAAGGAAGATCCAGAAAACACTTTTGTGCCTTGACCAAACTGGTGGTTTTCTGCTTTTTTTTTTTAAATTTATTTTGTCCTTGTATTTCAGGAACGATTTGTTTCAAGACCTGTAGACACAAGCGGGACTGAGGCACGATTTTAGGCATTTTAAAGGAATGTTTAAAGGATCCCGGATAACTTTATTTTAAAGCGTGCGGCTCTCAGAGCCCACGGCCGCTGCTTACATTGCACCCTAGGCGTCCACATCGTCTGCAGCCCAAGTCAAGGGAAGAGTCGCCCTGGGCGTCTCGGCGCTGGACCAGGATTTTGCAGGAGCGCTTTGAGGCGGGAGGCAAATAACCCGGGATCCGCCTCCCTCACGCCCCTCCCCCCGCCTGGGCAAACAGTAGCCAGAACGTGGTGCCCACAACCCGCCCCGGCCAGCGGGGAGCAAAGCCCCGTGTTGGGGACGATGCCCTAAATTTGCACGGCCGCAGCTTTCCCCTCCAGGGACGGAGGTCGGCGGGGGCACGGAGCAGCGCGAGGCCGGGTTTAGTTCTGGGGCAGCGCGGCCGGGTGCGGGGGAGGCCCCGCGCTCCGCGTCCTGCCGTCCGCGTCCGCGGCGCTCGCTGCAGTGGGGTAGCCGGGGCAGGGGAGCGCAGTAGCAGGGTGCCCCGGGCCGCGGGTGCGCGGGCCGCTCCGCGCAGGCCGGCGCGGGGCGGGGGAGCGGGAGCGGCTCTGCAGCTTCCCCTTCGCACTTGAATAAAGGCGAACTTCGTTTTCGGGCGGGGGGTGAGACGTGTGAATACCTTGCCCAATAAGAGATGAGGCATATTGAAAACTATATTAAATTACCCTGATTAACAATTTAGCCACGAACAGGGGAGCTTTGGGAGATCTCTATAGGCAGGGCTGGGGGCTATTCATGCCAGCAGCTAAGAGGTCGAAAGGTTTCTGAAGTTCACAGGCTCAGAGCCTTTGTTATGCTAACAGACAACCTCAAATCAGCTGCCTGCTGGAGTGTGAAATATAAATGATTCCTTGAGAACTTCCAATAATTTGTCACTCTTGTGCTCCGCATACCAGGACAGGCTGCTAAATTCCTGCGGGCCCTTTCTGCGGCATCGCGAGCCGCGGCGAGCCTTTGTAGTTCCAATAATCTGGTTAAGGGAGCTGTCCTGCCGCCACAGCCCGGGCGCATCCCCGATGCCACGATAACGGGCACCTCTCCGGACTTGGCTTTCGCCGCGCGGGCGGAGGCTGCGGTGAGGGACGCAGCCTGGGGCAGCGGGCGCTCAGAGGGGCCCAGGAGCTCCGAGGAGCCGGGCTCAACCCCTCATCCCTGGCCCGAACAAAGCGGGGACGACATTTATGCCTCTCGGGCTGCCCCAAGGCTACCTGCCCTCCTTTCACCGGCGCGTCCCGCCCGGCTGATTTAGGGCTCCCGGTGGCAAAGGGCGGCGGGAGCTCCAGTCTTGGGGTCGCTCCCCGTCGGAGGAGCGGCTCCCTCGGCCCCTGAGGGGCGAGGACGGGAGGGCTGCGCCTGGAGAGGTGTCCGGCTCTGAGCACAAAGAGGGACCTTCCTCTGCCCCCCGTACCAACTCCACGCTAATGCCATTAAGAGGGGAAGAATGAGTCTTTATGAATCTTTATACACAAGGAAATCCATCTCGGGGAGGTTGGGAGCTGCTCCAGGGCGGGAAGGGGCCGAGCCTCCCCCGCGCGCCCCGTGCGAGGTGCGCGCCCGGCCTGGCCCCACGCGTGGGGCCATTCCCGGCGCGGCGGAGAGGGGGGACACGGCGCTGCCCCTAACCAAACGGCCACGCGAGAGCAAAACTCGGGTGGCGTCGCCCCCGTTGGCAATAGAAATGCTTTCCGCCCCGCCCCTCTCCCGGCCTAAAGTCGGGTGATTTTTTTTTTCTTCGCCCGAGACGGGTCCAGCCTTATCCTATGGACAGAGCGCGGCGGCGCTGCCGTTGCCCGCGCTGACACACGCTGGGACGGGGCTGGTGGCGGAACCGGGAGGCGGAAGTGGGGGGTTAGTGGGGAGAGCTGTTTTCCTCCTAATCCTCTTTTATTCTTTTATTTTTCCTCCTGGAAAAGGGTCTCGCCTATTGCTGCTCATGAAGTTTGTCCAAAAATTCTCGGAAAATAGGGGAAAAAAAGTTGGATTTGTGTTTTCTTGCAAGGGAAGAAAAGAGATTTGTTTTTTCCTTTTTATTCCTTTCATGATTTTTTTTTTTTTTGGAGGGGGATGTGAGCGGATGTATGGGTGGGGGTTATTATTCTGAAACACTAGAATACCGAATTACCCGTGTCCTCAGAGTTATTAATAACATTTAGCACTTCCCGCGCGCTTTGCACTGACAAAAAGATGTGAACAGCTACGCACTAATTAGTGTTGCAGGTTTGTTTTGCAATGCTAGACTTAAAAAAAAAAAAAAAAAGTTTTCCATTTTCCTACAAGTTTTCCAACAAATGAAACCCACCACATTCGAGCCACTATTGAAAGTTTGTGGCTAAATTGTCAGCAGCCCGCACGTTAATGACGGTGCTGCTGATGGCGTTTCTTTCATTGACAAATAACTTCACTCTCTGATTCTCAAAATTTTTAGTGGTAGAATTTTAAGGGCTAGGATTTGACTTTTCTTCTGAAAAAAAAAAATGAAAGGCAGAAAGTGGATAGTACCAGGTCGTGTAGTTATTACGTTACATAGGAAACAGTGTTTTTAGGGGGATTTTCTCTTTGAGCTGATATCTTTAAACTATACAATAGTTTAAGGGCAAAATTGGGAATTGCATGAAATATTCCCTTTGTGGAAATATGATCGACACACTGGAACAGAATCGACAGTAAAAGGAACTTATGCTCTTAAGTTTTCTCCGGAGATAATACGAACGATTAAAGCAGTCGATATGTATTTCAATAGATGCCATTAAGTTATGTAGCACGAAGTTAATTTGGAGAAGGAAGTACCCGACAGTTTTTGCTATTTTGTCATTCCTAAATGGCATACCTACATGTTAGTTTGCAGACAAATTAGTGTCGTTCACAGGAATAGTATTTTGCTTACATATTTGCTTTTTGTAAATACATTTCAAGGGAGAACCATACAATGCAAAAAAAATGTTTAATTCATATGTATGAGTACATATAAAGGCAGGCATAGTTTGCTTGTAATCACCAGACAGGGATTGCCTCGAGTGCCAAAGGGGAACGCAACTTTTCCGCAGCCCATGGAATGGTGAAAATCTCTGTATTTTTACATATGCCGGATTGTCTCGGAGGCTAATTAAGGTGAGAGGCACCATCCCAGGAGAGGTGAGACTGGGTAGAAAGGAGCCAAGGAGGAAAAGTGCGAGACGACACTCACAAGATGGCTGCCTTTGCATTCTTTCCTATGATTATCGTCCCAATCCTATAGGCAAATCTATGCAAAACACTCCTTAGGAAACCCCGGCGAGGAAGCACTGTGGTTCTTCTAGCAAAGAGCAATAAAATGCACGAAACGCGTTCAGGCTTGCAGAAATGTTAGCGAACGTGGAGCATGTTTGTTTTAAGCAATGCCCACTGCACCTTAGTTTGATATGTACAAGTTCGCGAGTGGGAGAAAGGCGGTGAGATATAAAAGGGTATGTAAAATACGGGAGATCCCTTCCATAGGAAAGGCGGGATTAGGGTAGGCGGATGGCACAGCCACGTTATTTTTGTAGCTGAGAAAATAAAGGGCAAATAATATAGCCCTATATATCTATATATCTATATAGATATATAGATATATTCAGGCTTTCTTTAGAGAGGCTTCTGAGATTAAGAAACAAAACAAAACAAAACAAAACGCCTTTTTGGCATGATTTTATTAACGTCTCGCTTCTTGGCCGAAATCTACAAATTTTAAAATAATGGAAGAAAAAAAGTAATGCTAAACGTTGGGTTTATAGTCCCGAATTGTAAGCTTAATTAAAAAAAATACAAAACTTTAGATGAAATCCAGCTAGTTTAGACAAAAATAAGGCTTCGTATAAACTGTAAATAGTTTGGATTTTAGTTTATTCAGAAAAAAAAATAGGTTACGAGGTTATGGTGTGGGCAGAGACTACAGACCAAGAACAAAGCAAATTCAATAGGAAATATAATAAAAACTCCTTTATCTAAAAGCCATCAGGGACAAGCACTCAATACAAGTTAACAAGCAGGAACTGATAAGATAACATTTATATGAGGTCAGAAGTCAAATGCCAGTCAAAGGCTTTTAACCTCTTGGGTCATAAACAGGAATAGTTAAAACACATAGATGGTTATTTATAGGATTTTAAAGGTATCTGATCATTGTGAGTGAATAATGCGATGATTTAACTAATTGGGATTTATAGAAGAGCAACTTTGTTGTCATTAACATAAAATGCAAAGCTTCTAGGCTATAATTCTTCATTCCCCGCCCCCCGCCCCAAATTCCCCTTTCTGTCTCTCGTAAATCTATAGACCAAAGCAGACAGGTGACCAAAACGATAAACATTGTCTTAAAACAGACGTATACTCAGTCAATACGTGGATTGCCGTGCAATGCAAGACTTGTCTAAAGATTCACTAGACTAAATATTTACAGTCAACATACATAAAAGAAGAATAACCACCCTCCCCATTGTGGTGTTAATGCCACTGGAGTCTTGTTTTGTTGCTTTTCTTCCATTCCACTAAAGTAAAAAGAAATCGCACCCAGTGTTAAGATGATAGGATTTCCCTTCATAAAAAGCAGATTTTAACGTTAAAAATAACATTTTTTAAACTCCATAAATACTGCACATAGATGTAGAAGAGCTTTAATTACACTCCTAATCTAGTCAGGGAACAGTTATTTCTTCTTCAAGTAGTTTTTATTTCCTACTGCAGATTTACTCCCCCAAATCCATAACTTGCCTGCATTTACACCCCAATGTGCATTTTTAAGGTAATACTAAATATATATATATATAAAATCTATTTTGCTAGAGAGAAACAGGGATTGATGGAAGGCCCGTCTAGGCCCACCATTTCTTTAAACAGACTTCACAATACACTAGGAGAACATTGTGGATTTAAAATAATTTTAAATATTTAACAATAGTAGTTTATCACCATATTCAAATGACACCTGGAGTGCACTCACCTTTATTGACAATCTCTGTTCTGAAAGTCCATTTGCTCCACGAAAGCCCCCCAAGCAGAACAACAAGGACTAACCGTTTTCATTCAGTTAATGTTTAGTAAAAAACCAAGCAACCTTAATCAGCATGCTGATTGCATCGTCAACTAACAAATAATTTACTACTCTGAGCATTGCATTCCATTAAAAGCTCATTAAATTTTCTGTTCTCCAATGGGAGCTTTAGCTTTTGAACCACACGCTTTTGCTCCGAATTATCACTTATTCTTTTTTCCCCTTCTTTTTTTTCCTCCCATTTATTTATTTATTTTTGTAAAATGTTTTCCAAAGGTGAGGATTTCATTACCTAAACAGACGAAAGACGTGGCAAAATAGAACTCCAATTTTGCTTCCTATTATAAATTCAACAATTTGGGGGGAAGGAGAGAGGGGAGCAGAGAGAAACTACTTCCTCAGCTTCTAATCCGAGCAGTTTAACTTGGACGAAACATCCCCTTGCCAGGGAGCTGAGCAGTGCGTGATTTAGGTGCGTGTGCATTTTGAACGTATGGAGGGAGTCACACAGCAATATTTCGCGTTATAAACGGATCATTTATGGAAAAGGAAAAAAAACGAAAAGATAAAAAAAAAGGAAAATTGACACTCTTTTATTCTTGCAAACAATGAAAAGGACGGGAGGAAGGAAGGGAGGAAAGAAAGAAGGAAGGAAGAAGGAAACCATTTGGGGTTACACAGTACCGAATTTTTGGTGCGTCCTAAATATCAGGGACTGTAGTTGGGGTAGTTAGGGTGTTTACTGGGGCTCAGGGGGAAGGAAAGCGCTCAAATGCTCCCCTCCAGCCTTGCATACTAAGCTGCACATAATCGTTATATTTAATAAGTAAAAGGCGAGGAAATGTCAGCCCCTAAATTAACATGCATCTCTGGATTGCTAATTGCGCTCGTTGCAAATTTGGGTCATCTTGCATGAGTGGCTCTGGCGCGGGGCCGCGGCTGCGGGGAGCGCGGCGGGTCCCGCCGCCCGCGCTGAGCCCGGGCGCGGTGATTGCGTCAGGTGCCGCCCCGTCCGCGCCGGCAGCTGCTTCGGCCTCATCAATGCAAATCAGGCGGCTCCTGCGGTCACGGCCCCGGGAGGCCGCCTGGGTGCGGGGGGCGCC
>JAUBNY010000980.1:1456300-1467536 GCA_032275445.1 Crypturellus soui | reverse complement strand
GACTAACCGTTTTCATTCAGTTAATGTTTAGTAAAAAAAAAAAAAAAAAATCATCCTTAATCAGCATGCTGATTGCATCGTCAACTAACAAATAATTTACTACTCTGAGCACTGCATTCCATTAAAAGCTCATTAAATTTTCTGTTCTCCAAATGGGAGCTTTAGCTTTTGAACTGCATGCTTTTGCTCCGAATTATCACTTATTCTTTTTTCCCCCTTCTCCCCCTCCCTTATTTATTTATGTATTTATTTATTTATTCACTCATTTATTTATTTTTGCAAAATGTTTTCCAAAGCATAGGTGAGGATTTCAGTACCTAGACACACGAAAGACATGTCAAAATAGATCTCCAATTTTGGTTCCTATTATAAATTCAACAACTTACGGGGAAGGAGAGGGGGGAACAGAGAAAAACTACTTTGACAGTTCCTAATCGAGCAGTTTAACTTTGACGAAACATTTCCCTGCCAGGGAGCTGAACAATGCATGATTTAGGTGCATGTACATTTTGAACGTATGGAGAGAGTCACACAGCAATATTTTGTGTTATAAACTGGAAGCTATCATTTATCGAAAAGAAAAAAAAAGAAAAAAAAAGGAAAATTTGACGCTCTTTTATTTTAATCTTGGAAGGAAGGAAGGAAGGAAGGAAGGAAGGAAGGAAGGAAGGAAGGAAGGAAGGAAGGAAGGAAAAGAAAAAAGAAAGAAAGGAAAGAAAAAAAGAAAGGAAAGAAAAAAGAAAGGAAAGAAAGGAAAGAGAAAGAGAAAGGAAAGAAAGAAACCATTTGGTGTTATTGGAGTACCGAATTTCTGGCCCGTCCTAAATATCAGGGACTGTAGTTAGGGTGTTTATTGGGGCTCGGGGGGAGGAAAGCGCTCGAATGCTCCCCTCCCCAGCCTTGCATACTAAGCTGCACATAATCGTTATATTTAATAAGTAAAACGCAAGGAAATGCCAGCCCCTAAATTAACATGCATCTTTGGATTGTTAATTGCACTCATTGCAAATTTGGGTCATCTTGCATGAGTGACACTGATATGGGGGCCGCGACTGCCACGGAATGCCGTGGATCCCCGGTCGCTCGCGCTAATCCCGAGCGCGGTGATTGTGTCAGGTGCAGCCCAGTCTGCTCCAGCAGCTGCTTCGGCCTCATCAGTGCAAATCAGGCGACTCCTGCAATCACAGTCTCGGGAGGCCACCTGATTGCGGGGGGCGACGGCCCCCGCTCCCGAATCGGCCTCGCGCCGAGCCAAACTGAAAAAAAAATAAAGGGGGGGGGGGGGGGGGCGGCGGCGAGAGTCGGCTGTTTGCAGCCAGATATTTCGTGGTAGCTGGGGCATAGCGACAATAGGTAAATAATAAATAAATAACCCCCGAGCTCCCCCACCGCAGCGGCGGGAGCTGCAGGGGGTGGGAGGCCGGCTAGACAGCCGTTGAGGCCCTGTGTGTCCGTGGGGACCTTGACCCCGCCTCGGGCGGATGGGGAAAATCAACGTTCCCGGCCGAAGTTTGCGCAGGGAAACCCCAAGTGCCTCCCCCAACCATCTCGGCTGCGCCCAGCTGCGTTTGCCTCCCCCGTCCGCCTGCCTCTTTAATAGGATTAACGGGCATTTCCCTAAAAGTAAATAGGAATTTGTCAGTGTCTGTGACTCTCTGCTCGCTCGTGGTGTTCCTGCTCTCCTGGTGCTGCTGCTCCTTCCTCGCTCGGTTTCATCCAGTGGGACGTGGGGTGGTGGCCCTGCTGCTGCCACAGACAGCCTCGCATGCAAGAATCCCTCCAGCACCTCCTCCCACCCTGCAATGGGACCCGAGCCCGAGTTTGATAGGCAAGAACTACAACCCGCCCCCCCCACCTGTGCTGCATTTAAAATCACACCTAAAGGGTTTATGTTATTTATTTATTATTATTAAGATTAATTTGAGCTCTGAGGTTGTTGCACCTTTTAGGAATAGAATGAGGCACCTGCTCCTATTTCACTTCTAATACTCACATCCTCATGTGTCTGCAAGGTTGTGCTGCTTTCTTAGGCCTTCCTAGGGTGAGGTGAATCCTAGGTTACTTCTAGGAACTTTGTTAGAAACTAACTGGAATTGGTGAAAATAAGAGTAAAAAGATGTTTTTGAGGGGTAGTTACTTTTTTTTTCCCTGCCAGATGAATTGTGTTCTAATTTTATCTTCTCTTCTGCTTTTAAAAGCATTTCCTTTATTTGCTATTGATAATCTTCAGTGTTAAGATGGAGGTATTCCACATTACTGTAATGGTATAGAAACCTATGAAAGCCATAGAACCAGAATAACTGGGATGAGCTGGTGTGGTGGTGGCTCCACAGCTGGTGTAAAGAATGTGGCACAAAAGCTTTAACTGTATCAAAAGAGAGGAAATGTTATAGTACATGAAGATAATCTTTATAGCAAGAGAGTTACCAGGCAGCAGCAACTTCTTAAATCCATTTGACCAGATATATGGCAACTCTTGGCTGTGTAGTTTGAGCTCGGTTTGGCTAACTGCTTGCTAGGACTTGCCAACAGGTTGTAAGTTATAGAAGTTTCTCCCCTCTTAGATGGACTAAAAGCTTCTTTACCCTAATTTCTACAAGTAAATGGTCACTACGGACTACTGGGTCCTTATACCCAGTGAGTTAGCACATCCATTGCATTTAATGAGCCAGGATGTCCATTCAGTTCAGGATGAACAAGCAAACCAGGTGGGTGGAGGAAAACAAACTAGGTGGATGGAGGATTTAAAAAAAAAAAAAAAAGGGGGGGGGGGATAATGAAGATGATCTAATGTTGAAATGGCTCATAGATACATACTAAATACAGAGTTTCTGCATACCAATGTTGTATTCTGCAGTTTTGGCCAACCCAGGGTACTGAGTGGAGAGCATCTAGAATTAATTGCTAGTCTTGCAGCTACAGCTAAAAAGTCCAGCTCTGCGGACAGAAGTGGTAACAAGCTCACTTTTCCCTGCAGGTCAAGCACAGAGAAGATAAACCAGAACGTGCATAAGAAAGCTTAGCAAGACACGAGTCACAAGATAGTAGGAAAAAGTGTGATCTGGTTCTTTTAGAGCTCTTCTGATTGAAAGGTGCTAGCTCAGGGCTGTGAGACGGGTCAGGAATCTCCTTGTGGAGCTGCCAGGGACAGCTGTGTAGAGGGCGATGCCGAGGATGGCCTAAAAGCCCGTGTTCAGCAGCCCAATCTTTGGTGAATCGTGAAAACTCAGCCCTTGAATTTCAAGAGGGGAAAGAAAGAGCGATGCCAGAACATAGGATAATTTTTATGTGTACAGCATAATCTTCAGCATTTATAATTGCAGCGCTCTCCTGGGCATCTACTTGAGTATCAAAGCATGACCGTGACCCTTGTGAGCTTCCATTTTCGCACTTCACACAACCACTAGCCTGGCCCCAGCACAGGTTCTCTCGTGTCTGGACTTTACCCAAGCTGTGCACCAAAACACCTCACCTACATTGACATACAATTGGGAAAATGATCATATTTCTTAAATGCCATATCTGACTAGTAAGGCAATGCTCAAGGTACTCTGCTGATAGACAAAGAAGAGTGTGCCAGGACTATCAAACCCATTTAATTTTCCATTTTTTCCTGATTTTCTGCTCTTTCATTGCTCAGACAACTAGCTGGGATTTAAAGGAACATGGGAGGGTGGAACTGGTTGCAACATTTATTCAAGTAAGTACTTGGGTGTAGTAATGAGTTTGTTTTAAAATATTCATGTTATATAAATCTTAGTTGAAGTTGACAGTAAATATTGAACAGACATATCAAAAGTGCAGCATGTCATCTTTACTTCTCCTATGTTAAGTCTAACATTCAGGCTGCTATTTGCTCTGTTTGTATCCATCTTCTTATAGAAAATTAATTTTAAAAAAATTATCCCAGAACGATGATTGAGTGTGACAGAAGAAGTATCTAAAGATCCTCCTGCCCATAAGAGATTGTGAACAAATTCCCAGCACTGCTCTTTGATTTGTAACAATAATTAGCACTTAGTTATTAGGTCTCTTCTCATTTTTTCAGGAGGGGAGATATTTGAATGCAAATATCACATGAGCAGCAGAGCTAATGAAGTCTTTACATTTGTGCCTTGTCCTTGGACTTGCTAATGTCTGAATAAGATATGAGGGCCAGATGACACTTTGCCCGCACTTAATGTGCGCTCTTTCACATGGATTTTAGTAAAGGGTGAGTTCATATCATAGCCTTACCCTCACTGGCAGCAATAACAAGGCTCTGTTACCCTGGCTTCACATTTTCAGAGCATCTGCAGGATAGTACTATATTTGTTAGCTATATCTCAAAGACAATTAGTATCTTTGAGGTATCTGCAGATTTGATTGATATTGGCCGAAAACTCTAAAGTATCCAGGAGAGGATGCTAGGTAGCAACCATGTGTGCACATGCACACAAACCCTTTGCAAATGGTTTAATTTGGAAAGGCTAAATTTGGAAAACAGGCTAAATGTTTAAGAATGAAGAACATGTTTATTTTCAATATGTGTTAGCTTTCATATGCCCTGTAATATTACAGGCTGCTACTAGAACAAATTTAAAGGAGGCACCAGTATACCAGAGATTATGCTAGCAGACTTATTTTTATAAATTTGTAAATTTTGTGGTTTTTTTTTTCTTTTCTTTTGTGGTGTATGTTTTTTTTTTTTTTTTTTTTGTGAAACTCCACATTTTATTTTATTATTCCCTTTTAACCACAAAGTATTGAAAGGACATGACTGAAAACATTCAGCTCTTTCAAATATCTCCCGAAACTCAAGAGTCCTGTTATTCAGAACTGTGTATTCCCCATTAACACCAAAACACTGACTGTTTTAACATCATTTACCCGAAACCAGATTATAAAATTCCTTGATCTCTTCTTTGCATACCAGAAAAACTATTGCTAACTCTGCTGCTGTGACACTTCCTATTATAGAAGGATAGCAGAGTTCTTCACATTTTTACCTTAGGGCTACTTTGGAATCATAATAAGGCACACGAGGGCATAGTTGAAAGCACTCAACAGATGTGTTGTTCTGTTCCACTTTTTAATTTGAGACTTACATCTTGACTACATTTATTTTAGACATTTTTGACCCAGATTCATTCTTAGCATAGCTCTACTGAAGTAAATGGATTTATACGGGGGATTAATTTGGCCTGTTATGCTAGCATTCCTATTGCTTCATAATCAGCCAGTATCAAGAATTTTTAAAGGTTTTCTTTATTTTATTCAGTGACAAATTACTCCTATAAATAAGACTCTCACAGACTTAGGGAGACAGAGAGAGACAAAAAATACAGAGAAAAGAATAAGTGCAGGCAGGAAAACTCCTCAATAGCTGTTATTCTATGATCACAGAATATCATTTCCAGTTAATGCTACTGAAGCAACACACACCTTTACTAGTGGGTATAAACAACACAATGAGCATCTGTGGGACACGGGATAACTCCCATTAGTGAGGGATTAGTAATTCACATGTTGGTTTACCACTTCATTTTATTAACTTGCACTCATTAGATGGTAATGGTGCTTTCAGCTGCAATGACCATTAACTTCTTTGGGGCCCATGGCACGAAGGCTTTTCTGCTGCCACCTTTCAAGGGACTTCTCTGAAGGGAGGCCTGCACATGTGATCTGTGTGGCTCTTCTCTGAAAGGTAGCCAGAGCACACAAATAAAACCAAAGGCTGCTTGGTTTTCCAGGCATGCAGTCCTTGTAGTTCACCGAGCCAGCCCTGTCTCCTTCCTAGACAGCAGAGGGAAGGAGACAATTCATCACTGACCTTGATCTCCTCTTCTAGCAGAGGGACCCGGAAGGGGGAAAACTTGTCTCCTGACCCTAGTCTCCCCTCTGACAGCATGGGACTAGAACAAGAAAAAAGTCATTGCCTGATTGCCACCCACTCACAGTCATTCATCCTGGGGCCCCTTTCACAGTTTAGAGCTCTACAAATCATCATTCTTGTGAGGAATGCAGAAGCATGTGTGCAGATTATAAATAGGGATGGAGGGCTTCTCATTGAGAGCGTTATAAATGTTGCTTATTTTGTCTGTTTCATAAAAATGAAGAAGGGTGTTCTTTGAGCATAAAGTTTGTGTTTGCTTTTGTTAGAAAGAGAAGCAGCTGAAGGTGTGCAGCAGTCCTTGCAAGTGCTTGGAATACATTTTTGGGTGCCTGAGGAAGTGAGACGTGGTGTCAGCCTGTGGCACTTTCGCAGAGCTTTTGAAGAAAGCTGCTGTCAGGTTGTTAATGCACTCCCAAGCCTCTGAACATACTGTAGTTACTTTGTTCATTACACCACTTCACTGTGAAGCAGAGGATTGATTTTAAAATTCTGCTTCTGCCTTGTAAAACCTTCAGTGGTCCATGCCTTGCACAGGCACACCATCTCTTTTCCTCACTTGCGCTGCTGAGAATGGCTCACTGTTCATCATTTCCTATTAGCTCAAAATATCAATGAATTTTTTTTTTTATTTCTCCTTGCATTTTACACAGCTGGATCACTTGGCCAATTTGTAGTCTGTTCATTCATGATAAGATGTTTTACACATGAATGCCACTCTAGAAAACTGCAGAATATACTGGCCTGTGGCTGACATAATTGCACTCCCAGTGCTGCTTTGGTAATTTTGATTTTCAAACCCTTTAGTACATATTAAAACAACGTAGATGGAATTTTAAGTTATGTTCCAAAGGAGATAACCTCAAAACTACTCAAAGTTTTTTAAAAGCTAATACTATTGTCAAAATACATTTATTGTTAAAATTCTTTTTAGTGTGCAGTAGTTAAGCAAAGTCACAACACACCACAGTCCTTTCTAGCTCAACTCTGCTGCTCAGCAAGAATGTACTTTCTGCTGAATAATTCGATCTTTTAGGGGGAGAAAAAAAAAAAAGGGAAGAAATGAATTCTTAGTTACTATCAGAAAGTAAATTAATTGAACAAAAAAAACAGCAACCATTTCAGAAGTGACAAACAGCAAATAGGAGTACCAGGCTTTAAGTGGCAAGCATGGAGCCAACAAATCTATTGTCTTCTCATTTAAAGAGCGTAAGCTTTAGATAATACAAGCTTTACATATACATATATGTATCTCTATATATTTATGTATATATAAATGTATTTGTGTATATATATGTATATATGTATTTACATATGTGTATATATATTTATGGGGGTGGATGCAGGTACCAATATTTGAAAAGCAACATTTTTGTGTATAGTTAAAACCATTTGCTCAGAGTTTGAAAATATGACAGATAGATGCAAGGGGAAGAGGATTCATATCTAAAAAATCCAGGCCAGACTTAGGGCCTTTGATGTTAGATACTACACCCTGGGGGGAGAAGAATGCACAGGCTTTATACTCATACCATTCTGCTTCATGGCATGGTAAAACAGGTAAAACAAACATACTGGTGGCACAAATGCATTTTTTTTAATCCTGATTTTTCCCATTGAACTAAGTTATATATGGTTTTGTAGCGTATCTATACACAAATTTGTATTGATGCGTGAATTTGCCTGTGTATTTCTTGGTAAGTGCTTTTTCATTAAGCTTCAAACACATTGTCCTGTATTAACCAAATTAGTGAAGTACAATTCTCAAAGGTAATTACAATGCTATAGGTTTAATGAAAATAAGTGGCTGTGTGTAGGGCAGAGACATCATAAATTTCCCAACCGGAGAAACAGTTAAAACAGAAACTTGCATTTTAGCCAAACAATCATGAGATAGAAATCCATAGGAAACCAAGCTTCATTAGCCCCACTATTCACTGAACTAGTTTAAATAAGCTGAGCGACCACCTGCCTAAGTCAAAAGAAATGCCAACTAAATCCCCACTCACACATTTTTTTATGCCTAAATGCATGCATTTTTACTTTAAAATGTTGGGAAAGTATTTGTATTTTACACAGAAGATTCAAAATTCTTTGTCTAAATAGAAACTGTCCAGTCTGACAAACCGACCATCAAAAAATTAAACCAGAGAGTTCTCTTTGGAATACATTTTAATAATTTTATTACTGTTTTTCTTCAGTGTTCTCATATGTTGATTTAGCCTTTAAGTGAGTATCTGATGTTCCTTACATTACAGAAATGGAAAGTAGCCAACAAAATGGGAAGTTAAAAAGTAACAGAACATATTGCAATTAAATTTGTTCCCATTCTTCCCTTCACAGTGAAACTATATTCTCTCCTTTAGGTCCTAGTTTTTTAAACTGATCTGTGTTTACAGGCACGTATTCACCTATAGAGAAGCCTGGTGATTTTAAGAGAACTTCGCATAGAGCTTCACATGACTTCATTTTGGATTCCCCTCCACAAACTAACAATGAGCTTCTTTACCAAGTTCTTGTACTCTGATGCCAAATACGTGAGATATCCTAGTGCTGCTTAGGGCAACTAAGTCCTGATAGTGCACTCAGAGCTCTGCCAGTACCAGGGAAAATATGCAACAATTATCAGACGGCTGAAATCTCACCCAAAGTCCAGTGGGTGAGTTGGGGTCAGGTTATTCAGCACCTGTCTTAGACCTATGAGTGACTTTCAGAGACAGTTTAGATCTCTTTGTTAATCAGCCAGAGACTTAGGTGGAAGTTAGGCCTTCCAAATGTGAACCATGAGACTTCTACATACCGTGTAAGAGAAATATTTGATGTTACACCTATATCAGCTATTAGAAGTCTATCAGTGAAGCACTGCTTCTGGAACAAGTTGTTCTGAAACACCCGGGCAAGCGAAGATGTTCTTCAACTTCTCTATTGTGTGATGCAATGAGAAGCAGAACTTTACAAATCTAGAAAGAAATACATAGGAATATCCCTTTCTTTAAACAACTCTTGTTTATCCTTTCATGCAGTAACAATGGTGCAGTTAGAAAAAGACATTCCTTAAATACATCTTTGGGTAAGTGTAGAATGCACGTAATTTCCGTTATATGTTAGATTATGGTTTATGACAGACAACTCGGCCCCTGGGACACTGTGGGATGTGCAGCTCCTACTCTTTTCAGGACATCTTCCTGCAACTTGCTCTGAAAAGCTACTAAGCAGTCACCTTTTTGCTTTTTTAATTAGGTAACTTGTTTTTTGTTGAGCTCACCTTACACCCTGCTTATCAGTCCAGCACCCTGTGGCTTGTAGATGATATTATTAAATATATATATATATATACACACATATACATATAGATATATATTCACTGTTTAGTTCAGCAGGTGAGATACCTTGCTTTAACATTATGATGCAGACTTCTCCATCTGTCATTTATATGCATTTTCATCACTTCCTGGTTTGCTTTCTGCAGGAAGGCTTCTTGGGCATTTTGCTATGTGGGAAGCTGTGAGGTAGAACAAATCTCCAAGTGAGTTTATAGCATTTTATCTGTGTCAATCACTAGGACTCCCAGAAAGTCCCTGAAATCTCCCAGCTCCTTCCAGTAGGGTACTCTCCTATGGGAAACTGTGAGATTAGGTCTCCTTAGTACCTGACAGGAGAAAAAAAAAAGAGAATCCCCTTGGTGTAAGGGGCCTGCTTCCATTCAGAGCTCTAGCTGGACATAAAAGTGGGGATGATGCTTGACAACCCTTGTTAATTGTGTCACTCTGTTAGATATCTTCTTATTAAGTGTCATGGAGTTGATTAAGATGATAATGTCTCCCTCAGTGTCCATGTATCCTTCTGCTGGAAGTTACTACCCTCATAGCCAGGGCAGGAGGATAAGACTTGTGGCCTGGCCTTACTTCACTCATACGAAGTTCAACGGCTGATGAAACAGTTTGTCTTGAATCACAGCAGGTGAAAAACTCATCATAAAGGTCCATCAGAGATCAGCTCCTATAACAAGCTTAAAGAAGGAGCTTGTAGAGGCTGTAATGAAAATGTTCTCAGAGCTGGTCAGAGATGTGAGTCCTGCTTCTTCCTATCGGAGGAAATAAATCACAGAGAATTTTTCTGAACCCTCGAATGGCGCAATCTTGGCATACATGTTGCAAAGCTGGCATGCTTGTATCTTAGAGCTAAAGCTGAGTTTAAGTGATGTTACTATGCTACCTGTTGTGCAAAAATTTGATTTTTTTTTTCTTGTGGATGTTATAGAAACCTTGGTCAGGGAGAGGATATGGTAGCTCACATGAAAAGAGGGTTTATCAGTATGGAGCAAACAGAACTGAGGTGCATAAAAACAACTGGAAAATGACACTGCAGTCGACTGTATAAGAAATGGTTAGGTACTTTTGGGAGGTCCTGCCTGCTTTCTCAAGAACGAGGCCTAGGTTTTGTTTAATCTAGTCTTGTTTCCAGATGATACTGGTAGCAGGGCTATGTCCACTCCGGGGGGTTTCTTACATCTTCCCAGATGTGCAGAATCAGAGGTTTTAGGGGCAACACTAGTGGAGGTGAGATGGTGTTTTTGTCATCAGGAAAACGCATGGTACAGTCTTTGCTTGTTGTAAAGGTCCCACTCAGCCCATAGAAGTCCTTTAACAAAATCAATTTTTTTCACGGTGATACAACTTAAGCCTTTTTTGTGTGTGTGATTATTAATTATTTTTAACATCCTTTATTAAAATACTAGGGCCCTAAAACCACATTTGTTAGACAATAAGGCAACCTTTAAGCAATTTTCGTTTTAGTTAACAGAAGAGCCATGTTTGTTACTAATTTCAATTGTTAATTTTTTTATAAAATACCACCAATTCTTAATTGGCAATGAAAACTCATGGCAATGAGTTTCATAGAAAAAAATATGAATTTATTTTAAAAGCTACACATCTTTTGGGGGGCTTAGATTCAGAAGTTTTAAATTTGTTTTAAATTGATTGCTTTGCAAGTGCATCAGCTCTACTGTTCATATAACTAAAAACAAGATTAATGTTTTCAGTTATAACACTGGTATTTTAAGAACTTGCTAATTTTCTTTGGTATTCTCTGAATACTGTGAATATATGATTAATGACTTAGATGGAATGCTTTTAGCATTTTTTACTTTTGTAAATTGACAATGCTCTGCTTTACCATGCTACATTTGCCACAAACTTCTTAAAATTAGTGCTAATAAATTGGAAGGCCCAACACTTGTTGACTAAAACGATATGAAGAGGTCAAAAATATCTTGTTTCAGTCCCTGGTACTATAATCTCTTATATCTGAGTGGATTTCCTTTTAAAGCTCTTTTTTTTTCTATTTCTCTATTGCTTCATT
>JAUBNY010000980.1:1410865-1425172 GCA_032275445.1 Crypturellus soui | reverse complement strand
GGTGTGATAGGTGTACAGTTGGTGGTTACCATGGTAATGGCTAGTGTCATTCAGAAGATCATACCTCACTATTCTCTCGCTCGTTGGCTTCTTTGTAGTGGCAGGTAAGATAAGAAACAGTTGTTACACTATATGTGAATATAGTAACACATTTATGTATTAGAGTACAGCAAACCAAACTACTTCAGATGATGTTTTCTTGAAAAATAATTGATCTGCTATCAAGATTCCAGTATTGTGATACCTGACTTACGGACTTAAAGTATAAAGGTATAAAATAATGGTGATGCTAAAAAGCAGATGTGAGTTTGTTGGTATAACTCATGTCAGTCATAAGGGCTGGACACCGGCTAACTTTACTTTCTAAAGCCATAAGCTACACATTTGGATACTGAAAAGATGAACTGAATACGAGACACTGTGAGAATGGAGGGATTTTCTCTCTGCTGCCTCACTATTCTTCATAATCCAATGGCTGATTAGCCTTGCATAGGAAAAGTGCTTAGGTATTTACTAAAAAAAATCCTTTTCTTTTTTTCTCTTTAATACTTCACAGGGCAAGATTAGTGTAGGTTTCAATACGCTGCTTCTTCATAACTGTAGATCAAACAGACATAATGAGTTGCAAGGCAAACATTCCCTATGTGACTGTATCAATAATAACTAAAACTTGCAGCTAATATGCATATAAAGCAGTATCTTAAAAATTAAAAATCTACAGGCACTTTTATTTTCTTAGAAGAAAAAGTGTCTTGTAGTGTGCTGTCTTTTATAGTTGTTAAAATTTTGAAAATGCCAAATCTCTACTTGCTCATTTCTGAAGGAGTATCCTCAAATAAGCATGTGCTCCATAAGAATATTAACTAGTGTTATGTAATTTTCCATTCCCTTTTTTTCTTTGTTTTTTTTTTTTTTTTTTCTCCTGGATATTTAAATTACCATCTCTTTTCAGTTTTCCCCATTTACTTGTTGGTTAATCTCCCAAATATTTGTTAATCAAAAATGTCTCTCATGTTCTTTAGAGGTGTGCTAAGTATTACATGGTAGATAGAAATGAAAATGTAGCAGTTGACAACTAGATAATTTAGATAGAATAATTTAGATAATACTTAATCCTTGTGCAGTGTCTATTTGTTGACCACATCTGTAGAGTAATAATGATCACCTCTTTTGTGCTCTAAAAAGAATTTAAAATTGTAAATGAGCTCTTGACAACTTTTAATGAAATCAATGAAACTGTCACCTTCATTTTTTTTTTCTTCCAGAGATGTTCAACTATCTGGGATTTTTTTTATCAGTGGTATTCCAAATGACATTTTCTACTTTTTATCGTTTTATTTAACACACAAAAATATTTTTTTTATTGCTACTTTTAGAGACCTGTTTGATATTATGTGTATTCCTGCTTCTCCTGAAGCTTTCAGTTTCTGTGTCCTTGTCTAAGGCACACGTTTGTCAATGGTAGAGAAGTTTGCCATTCAGGTATTCCTCTTCATCATCCTTTCCTCTTTCTGTCTTTATGCGCCCATAGCTGATAAATGCATAAGGCAGAATTTTTGCACTTTTGCTTATGTAGTTCTGTTCCCACTGAAGTCATTGGCAGTATTACTGCCTTTCATTTTTGTAGTCTTGAAAATCTCACTATTGCTTTTCCATGTTCTTCTATTTACCTGGTAATTATTTGAATGCATTGTAACTTCAGGCGTTGTGGATAACCCTCTGAATACAAGGACTATGTAAAGAGTGAGAAATAATCCTATGTTCCAAAATAAAACCAAGTCATAAAGTTCACTGAAACAAGAAACTGAATTGTAATGGCAGGAAGAAAAGCACTACTTTTCTTAGTTTAGCTGACAAATGATGTTTTATGCTAATGTATTTTTCCATAGTGCTGTTATTTTGCTAACAAGGCTTTGTTTGATTAAACCTCTGTGCGTGGGGTAGTGGAGGGTGTTTTATATATCTATATACATATATAGATATATACATACACGTGCACACATTTGAGTAGGCCTATTTCAGTAGGCTTATTTTAGTTAGTCTTTGGTTAAGTAAAACTGTTTTAAGTTATTTGACTTTATATATATTTTTCCTTTTCTATTCCTTTCAGAAAGTTGATTGGCTTTTCTAGGCAAGGCTAAAATATCTATGTGAGATAGAGGGAAAAGGAGGGGAGGGATAAAGACATTTATGAACAGAAAAGTCAGTTGATTTTGGTATTACTATTATGTGTACTTTCAAAGTGCATTAAAAGGAAAGACAGACTTTCAAAATTTAAAAGAATTGTTAGAATAGATGAATATAAGGTAATTATTCAATGAACAGATTATCACTGATTGAAAAGCTATTTATGTAAATTTGAAAGCATATATAGGCTTTTAAAAGTCTCTACTGTTATCAAAGATTGAACAGAATTTGAATATTCATGTTTATTGAACTCAATTGGCAGCTCAGGTATCTGTGTATTTTAACAAATAATCAGACTTTACCCACATGTTGCTACTTTTGTCCTTCTGTTTTCAGTCCTCTTTGGGAAGAGAAAACTGATGTTTTGCTGTGCATTCATTAGTGACCTTCATTCAAATTAACTAGGGCATATCTGTGCCACTGTTCCCATTCAGACTAACTCAAATGTGTCAAAGGTACAGGGCAGCCAGTTCTGGGACCTCAGCTTTAAACAAAGATAAGCTACAGTAGATATTAATTACAAATTTCTGGCTCTGCCTTAAAGCATTTGTTCAAATCTCTTTATTTTGAGACTCTAAATGCAATCTTTTTGCATTAGAGTTCTTTTTTTTGCAAACAGGAAATGCTTCATCTAGGAGCACATGTGATGAGAATGAATGAATGAAATAATTTTTACTCTTACTAGTTCCCTGAAAAAAATCTTTAGGGGATTTTTTTTCTGTGCAACCTTCTGTATATTAACTTGTTCTTTTTCTCTTGAACTAGTGTTATTTTTTTTCACATCAACCAAGTTTAATCCAGTGTTAGGGACGATGATGAGGTTAGGGAGGCTATGTCTCCTGTCAAAATTTACCATATGCCCAGTGATACCTCCATCTCTTTTACCTGTTCTTCCTCCTTGTCTTTATCTTGAGTCTCTTGTAGCACAGGAGTGCACATACATTGTCCTTGCCATGAAATAACAAAGTCCCTCATTCACCAGTCTAGGTTTGAAGTGTCCCACTTAATGATGTTTTCTTAACTTGGGAAATGCTGACAGTCATGGATTTCCTTACACATTCTCATTACCTTGCGCTGAAAGCTGAACTTTGCATTGCAACTAGTAGCCTTCTATTTGAGAAAAGGACTTCCAGGTAAATGCAGATAAAATTTCCAAGGCTATTCCCATTAATAGTTTGCCCCCTTTACTTCGATATTTCAGAGGGAAGTTGGTGTAACAGTTGTCCATCATCTGAAGGGCAAACCCCCCTTGCCATAGTTGATAAAGGCTTTGTTTCAGCTACTAAGGTTCTTGTCATGCTTAGAAGGTAGGATAAAATGTGTCACCTAGAGACTTAACCATCCTTCCCCCCCCCCCCCCTTCAGAATTTCATTGCCCCTACTTGTCTCTCAAATAAATGAGCATTTGCTTGTCAAAGTGGGAAAATGTACAACTCGCTACATATTACATTAATGAAGTCTTAGTAGTGCTTAAATATTAAATTCCTAAAAGCAATAATGGAACATGTAAATTTTTTTTTCTAGGTTACAGTTAAGTACCTTTAATTTACAAATAGTTATGCTTTTGTTAGCTGCTGTTTGGTGTTTCCTCTTTCTAGTAAGAACTGAAAATATCACTGAGGTGTTGTGTAGGCAGAAATGTAAATATCACCTCAGATAAAGACAGGTAAAGGCTACCCGATCATAGCTATTCCAGATTCTGGAAAATAACACTTTTTGGGGGGAAGAATAATTATCCTTAATAAAATCCTTTAGAATATGGTTCTGATGAGTAGTTGTAATATAGTTATTTTAGTGAACTCTTTCACTAACATAAGTATAGTGTTATTTGCTATATTTGATGGCAACTTGAATTACCAGATTTAAGAAACAGGAGCTTTCATTTGAATGGTGTGTTGATAGTGACAAACCTTTCTAATTATAAATATCTTATATACTGAAGAGAATTGAAGTTCAGTTGTAATTGTTCAGTTCAGAGTAGTGTCGGTACTTAAAAATATATTTTTGTTTATGTGCTGTAAATTATGTGTTTTAATGAGTGTATATGTGTATGTTTGATATATAGATTAAAAAAATCTAAATTGCTAATACTGACATTCTTTTACTTGAGTGTTTTTTTTTTTTTTTTTTTAGTTTACGATGGTATCAAAATACTACTGAAGAAGAGCTATTGATACTTTCAGGCAAACAAAGAGGGAAGAGTAAAAAAGATAGGTAAATACTTGTTTTAAGGTCTAGGGTTTTTTTGGTTGTTGTTTTAAAGCATAATCTAGATAATAACCCTACTGGGTAACTTTTGTATTTGTGTGAGTGTAAAGCCTCTTATTGCATGCCCTGCTCACTTTGTCGCAGCTCTGTACTGAACTGTGCTCTTTTGGTTTAACAGAGAGCTTAACATGCCTGAATTGTGCAGGACTGTATGATTCCTAGTCCACAAAAGTGATCTGTAAAATCACCAATTTGATGGCAAGATTTTTTTAATGAATCTCTTTGTTTGGGTGAAGACTGAGAATAGCAAATCTTCTGTAGGATTGAAGCTTTTCATCTTGAAGCAAGAGAAGAAAGATTTGATTAAATTAGTTGAACACAGGATTACTATGAGCCACCACTCTTGCACAGCTGTGAAAAAGGTAAATGTGCTCCTAGGGTATATTAGGTGAGATATTTCCAGTAGAAGATAGGGAAATGTTAATCCTCTTGCATAAGACACTGGTGTAGAACTTTATCTGGATTACTGTGTACAGTTCTGATCACTCGTGTTCAAGAAAAAATGAATTCAAACTCAAACAGGTGAAGAGAAGGGCTGTTAGGATGATCCAGGAAATGGAAAGCCTGTCTTACAAGAGGAGGCTGAAAGAGCTCAATTTGTTTAACCTAGGAAAAAGAAGGCTGAGAAAGGATAGGATTGCTGTGTGTCAACTTAAGCTGAAAACAGATTCCTGGCCATCAGGCGTGAAGTTCTGGAACAGCCCTACCAGAATAATGATTGGGGCAAGAACCAAGGCTAGTCTTGAGGTGGTAGAGCTTGCTATGTTGATGCAATATTTCTGAATTGACTATGGGGACCCCCCCCCCCCCTTTTTTTTTTTCCTTGTGTGACAGGAGATTTCTTCTAGCCTTTTTTATTTTATTCTAGTATGAACTATTCTCCTACAGTTCTTAATATCTAACTTCTATATGAATCCATAGGTGGCAAATATTGCAAGCTCATCATAAAAGCAAAGTAGATTTTTTTCCATTTCTTATTTCTGAAGCTATGCGGGTAGCAACCTTATTTACCAAACTTTTGGGTAAAAAAAAGTATTTCTTTTAATATTAAATTAATTTTATTTATTTGTTGCAATATTCTTCTGAATTCAGAAATTCATGTTATCCAATTGTTCTGTAACAAATTAAAACAAAATAGTTAATATGAACAGCATTACAATTTATAACTGTCCATTTAATCAGTGATATTTAGTCATGTGTAAAAGCAACTTCAGTTACGTAACTGTGATATATTCCATCAATATGAGCTTTAAACAGAAAAACCCAATCATATTACCAAATAATAATTTCCTCTACTGCTAGTGCCTTTATTCAACTATGACAACCTTCTGCCATGCAAAATATGTGTATTCTCACTTTCACCGAAGCCCTTCTCTAACAGTTATACCTCTGCATTTTAATGTTCCAAGTGTGATGTTGTAATTTCATCTCTACACACTCAACTTTTGGGTCATTTAATTATTTTAAGGTTGGTCTAATTGTCTTAGTACATTAGTATGTAACTAAAAATATAGTTGTAATAGCTATATGTAGTTGTTTATAATAAGATAAATTTTATAAATGGGCATAGGAGTTCAGAGAAACTAGGATGTTGTAATATTGAGACTTAAATGCTGCTTTCTTTGTTTTCCTATTGTAACAACAGGATGTGTAATAACCTGACTTTTCAGTCAATGACTATACTTCTTTGAAGTAGCTGCTGTTATTGGAGGAGAGGCCTATTTTTAAAGTAGGAATCGTTCCTATTTACTTGCTTTGGATATACTTTTTTAGATTGCATGTGTTGGCATGCAGTGCTCATTTGAGCCAAGGAAATGCACTTGTTGACTTTTCCTATGTGTCTTCAAGATAAAGATGTTTTTGGTCATTTGTTTATTTTCCAAGTACAAAATCTTGTAATATACAATACCTGCTTCTTAAATATTTCTCAAATTTGAGTTAACAGAGAAATGGTAAAGGAGGATCCAGGGAACTTGCTTGGAAATGAGGCTTGGAAACAGCTGTAGTTTGAACTTGTATTTAACTAGTCCATTTTATTCGATGCATACTACATTTCAGTACATTGTGCTGTAAGTTATAATAGCACATGAGTATAAGTTTTTCTACTTCAGAATGGTTTACTTTATACTGAATTGTTAGGCTAATGAAAAGGCCCATAGCTACTGTGAATTACTCTGAATTAAAGGCTGTCACTGATATTAGGTATGCTCTGCATGTGTCTCTTGGATTATGGGTCCCTGGGGATAATTAAAGTATAGGAGTACCAAATTTTGTTGAGCTGAGATTACTTCAGTTATCAAAATGCTCGTCTCACTCATGATGGTACCCCTGGGTACACACAGGAAGAAAACAAGAATTTTACAGGAGGAGGTAGGGAGAAGCACAGAGGAGTGTGCATATATGCAAATGGCTATGCAGTGTTTGGCAATTCTACCTTACTTGGACACTTTTTTTTGGTAATGCTTTAGGTTTTTATTTCATTTTTATTGAATTTGTTCATTAAAAGTTTATGCTTCAGTTAGGGGTGTTAAGAATTAGGATTATATGAAAAAATAATATTTATTGATGCTTCATGCTGTATTCTTGTCTTACAAAACAGCTAGTAGGACATAATTCTCTAATAAGTTCACAGTAGATTTATAGTCATGTTTATGCTTACGTCCAGATGACAGTTCTTTCAATGGAAAATCCACCTCTTCTCTTATGATTTCAGGGATGCTATTCTAAAATATGACAGATAGAAGCATTTAGATGTTTCAAGTTCTTATTTATTTATTTTTGGTCTAGCAAAAACACTAATGTTATGTTTTTATTGTTGTATGGTGTCTTTACTATAGTAGTGAAGTGGTTTTTTTTTTTTTTTTTTTTTTTTTTTTTTTAAATCCTGGTTTGCAAAGGTGATCTTTCTTTCAGACCACTTCCATAAAATTAACTAGTTGCCATAACAAATTGAAATAATTTTATGGCATTTTTACACATTTTCTTTTAGATTAGAAAACTATATTGAAATTGTCTTTGCTTGATAGCTGGTAGGATAGATCCGTGAAAGATGCAAGTTTCTCCAGTCCAGGTGATAGGCTTAATAAGCAGTCTGTTGTGGCCAAAAGATGCAATGCTGGAATTTGGAGAATTCAGAAACTTGGTTACATTTTGCCTAATCACCTCAGTTATCTTCTGAGCTGGAATACAGTTTGTTAATTGCAGAGCTTGTTCAATAAATGGATGCTCCCAAGTCTCTCTTTCAGTCCAGTGATTTTAATGCAGCTGCCTTTCAGTGTCCTGGCCTAGACCTCAGTTGTGAAGTCTTAAATTAGCTTTGATTTTTCTCATATATTTGTATGGCAGGGTGGATATAGCCTGCACTGTACCTGCAGTCACATCGCTAGAGTCTCGAAGTTGGGTGAACCTGTTGAAGCACCCATTAGGCTATTGCCTGCCTGAACTGTGAAGTTCCTTTTCAGAGGAAACCTGAATGCTGGAGTAGAGGGTGCCCATGTGATACTGTCCTAATACATACCCAGGATGCAGCAAACGGGTGCTGTTTAGACTTGTATGTTTAACAAAAGTAGTATTTTGGAGCCTTGTGAGGTAAAGCTAATAATTACTGACATATCCAGTTGTTTCTCAAGATATGTGCATGTTTGAACTTGAGTTAATGCTTTTTTTTACCTAGATAAACATGTTTGCATAAGGGGAAAAAGTGATCTGCACGCTTCTTAATTATATAAAGATATTTCATATTTAACAAGTTGATTTGGTTGTATTCATGTGTTTCATTTACTTTTTTTTACAGAAAATATAACGGTCATATTGAAAACAAGCCCCTAACCATTCCAAAAGACATTCATCTTCATCTGGAAACAAAGTCAGTGACTGAAAGAGACACTCTAGGTAAGAATAAGTGGATGCAGACAACAGTATATTGTATCAAATATGTTCTGATATTGTGGTACATTGTTTTCCATCAAGTGTTTATTTGCAATAAACACTGGAATATCTCTTTTGATAGACAATGAAAGAATAAAAGCACAACTGATTATAAAGTGAGAAGGCAAGAATTAGGGTTAAATCTCCTTTGTTATTCCATGGATGACATCTTAATAGCAGTGTTACAGAAAAGGATGTGTAGGTGAAATCCAGCATAAAGCACATCTATTGTTGCTAGGGATGCCTGATACAATATGAGACGACACCAAAAGGATCACATCACTCAGTGTATTTGAAACGGACATAAAAAATGTGATCATAACTTTGTACAAGAAAAAACTCGCAGATGTCAAAACACACGCTTTCTTTTCGGCTAAAATAGGAGATGTACTGTAGCATTGAAACCTAGACCTTTCACCCACACATCTGAAACTTTGAAGTAAAATATTTAGAAAACAAAAGTGACACTGCAGAAATAAGCAGCATTCAATACTTTGAAGTTAATAGATGTTAATAGATGAAGTTAATAGATTTGTAATGCTAATTTTTGATTCTTTAAACATAACCAATTTTCTGTTAGAGAAGTCATACATGGATGGATAGGTAAGTATATATGATGTGTATTTTCTTCCTACCTATGTTTTTACATGCATGTATTATATATATGAATATAGAAAGAAAGCATAGTGCTGAACAGGGGAGAGATCTCAGCTTAAACTCTCTAAAATAGTGCTGAGAAGACTTGATCTGTAACAAAAATACAGTTTTTTGAAACAAGCATGTAAATAAGCAAAGCATTCACAAATTTAAGTTAGTATTATTTACTTCAAATAATAGCATTAATGCATCTCCCTAAGAGTAAAACAAGCATCTTCTAATAGATAATGATACTGTGTAGGGCTTAAGTATCTTTTAAAAACTATATTTACAAGCATACATTAAACCCAACTAAATAGTTGTTTGAAAATAAATAGTAGCTTTTCACTGAAATACCTGGATTCAACCAATTTCTTGTTTTTGCATCAGGTGCCTTGCAGTCAAATGAGAAATGCTCAATAGTATTGTGTGTGTGGTTTTTTGTTTTGTTTTGTTTCAACCTTGTTAATAGAGGAAGCTGTTTGGCAAGTTTGGCTTGCACTATATCATCAAGAACTGGTCTTTGCAATTCCTAGCATCTGTGGGAGAAAGGAAACTTCTCTCTTTTTAGATGACCTGGCCTGCACAAAGTAGAGAATGTTTTTCCAGAATCTTCAGGATGCAGTTTACACAATGATTTATTGCTAGGTAGGAGATATAAACAAAATCTTGAAGAACAAGCCATCAGTGTTTTAGATCTGTGGGTTTTTCCTTAAAGAAAAGGAGGAAACAATTACATATTAGTACATTAAATAATTATCAATGGCCTTTCAATCTTAAATACAGAAATAAAATTCTTGATAAGAACTGTAGTTAGTTTTAAATAGAGGATCATTTTCTACCTTGAAATTGAAATCTAAATTAGCCGTGCTTCTCAATATTAGCAGGTTAATGCAAAAAAGCTGAAATGGTAAAACAGTGACATCTTATAGTCTCAGTAATTGTTGAACAGTAATTCAGTATCAAGCAACAGATGAACAGTGAAGTTCAGGTTAAAAGATAGACTTGCTGGGGAAAATAGAAGTTGCTTTCTTTGCTGTTGCTCTTAACTTGATTGCTCTGGACCTCAAGAAGCAGCTTTGAAAATAATATGCAATTGTCACTCTTTTCTGTATGTCCATCATTTCCTTTAAAATATCATTATACGTGTAAGATTTGCCAATTTATATCTTTCAGCATTGCATTATTTTCCTGAGTATCAGTGGTTGGTGGATTTCACTGTTGCAGCTACAGTTGTGTATGTGGTGACTGAAGTCTATTACAGTATTGTGAAGCCCTCACAAGAAATGAATATCAGTGTAGTGTGGTGTCTGCTGGTCTTAGCCTTTGCAGTGTATCCTTTACTATTTTCTTTAATCAATCTGTGCCAAACAGCTCTTATATCATCCTGCAATTCATAAAAAGCTGTGTATTTCTTATTTGCAGAATAAATATATATAACATTTGGATAAAGGATGTGTATGCCAGTGCTGATGTTAGATAATATATATGCTATACATGCTGTTTGCACGTGCTGATGTAAGTAACTTGTAAATCTTAATACCAGATTATCTATGGAAGAAAATGAACAAAATGTATGTGAACCAGAAATCAGTGCTTACCTGTAATAGGTTCTAAATAATGTTTCTAAACTAATTGGATTTTGCCCAGGGATAATTTTTTTTTTTTTTGTACCTGAAGTATTCAAACTAGCAAAAGTTTTCAATTTAGCACACACTTTTTGCTTTTGATATGTTTAGTGTGATATGAAGCTTATAGGAGAATAAAATGTGTAGAATTGTAGGAGCTGAGGTAGTACTGATTTTTCAAAGTTCAGTGAAGAGCTCAACTCTCCTCTGAAATTGAGAGAAACAAAGCAGAGTATTTAGGAAACAAGCATTATCAAGCCACAGTAAGAAGCACCTGTGATGTGTTTATGTACTGCAGAAAGCAGTATTGAACATATGTGTTTGTGTGGTAGTTAGCTATTTTTCACAGACCAATCTACACTATGGTTTGGGGAGGAAAAAAAGCCTTTTAAAGATGTGAAAAGTGCTGAACTGATGAGTTGGTTAAGGACCTGGAAGAAAGCAGATTACGTAGAGGTGAGTTAGAAAATTATTTTGTCCAATTCTTTTGTACCCTCAACAGCTAATACCAGATAAAGTGCTAAGTTAGACTTAATATAGCACTTAAATATTTAAAATTGATTCCTCTGTGGAAATGCTTTTCCTTTCATGTGTGGGGGGGGGGGGGGTTGTTTGTTTTGTTTTTTTTTAGGTGGTAGCTAGTGAACTGTAAAACCATTGACTTTTGATGTTTGGTTAGACTTGTCTGACAGTTCTGGATATGCTTACTGCCTGTCTATACTTGGTAATTCTTACTGTGTGATGCCCTTATAGTAAGGACAGTAATTCCTTTTCAGAGTAGCTTGCAGTATGAACAAGATCTAGAATGTTCCTGGTAATGAGTAAGAGCTCACCAAGTAAGAGATGGAATTTACTTGGGTTATGAAAGAACAAAGTGTGTGACAATAGCTTGCTTTCCAGACGAGCCATTTCTCCGTTGACTTTTATTTGTCAATGGACAGATGGATGCAAAGGTGTTTTTCTCATCTACTAGATGGTGACAAGAAAAATAGTGCCTGACTTTTATGTACTTTAAATGATGTTAACATCTATGGTTTTAAGCAGCTTTAATTTCCAGAAGTATTTCTACTTCAATCATGACAGGAAGAGAGCAACTACTGGTTAAGAAATCAAGCTGAAGGCCAATGCCTTCCAACTCTATTTTGGGAATGCAGGGGTGGGGGTTAATATGACTTGTGAAAAAAAAAAAAAAAACTTTAAATAGCCATACTATGTTCTTAAATGTATGGATGGTAACATATTTGTTTTCTCCTTGCTTTGTCTTTGAAACAAATCTTGAGTGCAACCAACTTGAGGAATACTATAGTAATTGTACCTCTAGGTGACAGAATGGTAAATTATTTATTGCCTTCGGTTATAGGGGAAAGTAGACTGAAGTATTGCTTTCTAACAATGGAATTTAAATGCAATCCTAATCACTGTTTTTGTTTGAACATCTATTGGTCATGCATTCAGGGGCAAAACCAAACCCAGATACTTACAAGAACTGAGTTTCAAGCTTGCTTTATCAGCAGTGTGAAACGGAAACAGCTATTGGGGTCTTTTTCTGATTCCCCCCCGACCTGGGCTGCATTTGGCAATGTTTCTAGCGGGCTGAGAGAGGTGATCCTGCCTTTCTAATCAGCATTGGTGAGTCCACATCTGGGTTGCTGCATCCAGAAAGTACTAGAGTGAGTCCAGCAAAAGGCTACAGAGATCATCAAGGATGGAGCATCTGTCTTAGAAAGAGAGGCAGAGAGCACTGGACTGAACTATTCAGCCTGCAGTAGAGGAGGCTCAAGGTATTTTATCAATATTCAATGGAGGGGGAATAAAGATGAAGGCAGGCTCTTCTCAGCAGTGCCCAGTGACAGGACAAGTGGCACAGGGCATGGAAAATCCCACCTGAATACGAGAAAACACCTCTTCACTGCAAGGGTGACCAAGCACTGGAGCTGGTGTGAGCAGCCTGCCCAGTCTGACCTTCCTTGAGTGGGGTTTGGTCTAGATGATCCTTCATAAATGCCTTCCAGCCTCAACAGTTCTGGGATTCTTGGTTCCATCTTCTTTTCTTCTTTCCTACATGCGTACAATTAGAAATAATGTAGAGAGCTTTATTTGCGTATTTTTTTTTATTGTGAATCCCAAAGTTCTAGCTATTTTACTAGAAATGCAAGTGGTTCTTTTTAACCATGTGCATAAATGCTGATGGACTGTACAATAAGTGATTCAAAAAATCTAAAATTACCATCTCATATAAAAGATAACATACAATTTCTAGGAATAATTCTATAAATTCTACAAACTTACCACTATTTTTGAAATAAATGAAGTAAAAAGGAAAATAAATCCTCTGAACTATTAGCATAGCACTCAAGGCTACGTTTCAGTGCCTGAAACAATGTTTAGCATTGAAATGGAAGTCATGAAGACAAGTCATGTTTCCTTTACATAATACTTTGACTTTCTTCACCCCTCAAGTAGTAGCAGTGATGATTATTCACATTACTTGAACTTTTGTTACCTGGTTTGTATAATCCTTAATTTGTCTAGAGGTATCTGAAACTGTGCTGTTACTGGAATTTATTATCAATGTGCTTTTTCAGTTACTTGTTTTTGGATACTTTAGGCACAATCCATAGATGAAAATATAAAATATCTAGGGAGGTATAAAGCCTGTTTGGAGGTATTGATAGTGGTCACAAGCTGTTATAAAATACTTTGTGTAGCTTCAGGTTTTGACTGTAATATATTTCAGTTTGTGCTCAGCATCTGTTACTGTGTAAAGATACTTGTTTTAAGAATGTATTATTTTTGGTGGAACATTTTATGGTTGAGTTTTGGGGGAAAAAATGTTTATAAGGATTGGAGTTGCCCTGTTCTTCCTAATATCCTTTTAATATAAAGACCTTTTCAGAACATACTCTATGTGACTTATTATATACCTATTTTAGGATGAAGTGAGTATTCTTTTAGGCATGCCTGTTCTTTTTATTAACTATAAAGGGACCTTAAGCTGATTACTGTGAACTTAAGAGTCAAGTTAGATGCTGTGGTTAGGCCATTCTAATGTGCATATATGAATGTTTCTCTGCATATAGATGAAATACAACAATGCATATATTAAATGGGTGCTGCTTAATGAAGTGCAGTATTGCATAATCATATGCTTTCATGAGAGATTAACCAATGACAGTTGAAATGTTTTATTGAATAGGTCCCTTAAAATGGATTTTCATATATTCTACATTCTAAAATATATTTCCAGTTTTTAAAAAGTTTTTTTTTTTTTCTTTTATTTTTTCCAAAGCGAATATCTGGAGTGATCTCCAAGTATTTAAATATGAACTTGATATCATTTGCCATTTGAAAAAAAAATTATAATGGGCTGCAGCATATATTAATAAGAGTTGACAGTATATTATGAAAAAATATATAAATCTACTATATAGTTTTAGAGGTAATTATAGCGTAGTAATTAGAGGTAATTATAGCGTAGTCAGGGAATGCAGAGATGCAACTAGGAAAGCTAAGGCGCAGCTGGAACGCAGCGTGGCAAGGGATGTTAAAAATAACAAGAAATACTTCTATAAATATATTAACAATAAAAGGAAGATCAGGGGAAATGTGGGTCCTCTAGTGAATGGGATGGGCACCCTGGTTACGAAGAACACAGAAAAAG
>JAUBNY010000980.1:1382338-1401486 GCA_032275445.1 Crypturellus soui | reverse complement strand
TCTAGGTGGCCCTGCGTGTGCGGGGGGGTTGGACTAGATGACCTCTAGAGGTCCCTTCCAACCTTAGGCATTCTATGTTTAGAAATGCATTAAAAATGAGAATATTCAATGAATGTTTTTTTAAAACAGTGTGATAACAGAGCAGGCAATCTTTTAGATATAATCATACTGTCACAAATATGAATATGAAAGGAGTTGAGGTATCATACCAGGATGTGTAGTCTCCCTTTTCAAAATGGGAAAAGAGTAGATTGCATTTGCTAAGTAATATTAAATATGCTGATAATTGAACCGATTGGTTTTGATAATTGAAATATCTTAAACACCTGCATGTGAAAGAAGATGAAACTTGTGTTTCTCTATTCCTACATTTTCTGTTTAGGAAATAGTTATGTAATAATCTCAGCATTGGTGACCAGTGGCATGGCACTGGTCCCTGTTCTTTGTGCACTTGGTGTCTCCTGTCCTGCTCCCCAAATAGAGCACAAAGATACTCTATCTAATGTTTGAATAGTTGTGAGTGTCTTGAAAATCTTTCAGTGTTTCTAAAACAATAACAAATATAGTCTGTATTTTCATTTATTAAAAAAGTAGAACTTTTCTGCTCTTGAAGAGTTAAGTCTTTGCTGCTTCCAGTAATCATTGTGTCTGAAGATTAGGAAATGGAAATCTAATTGAAAGGATACAGATTTTATAAGACTACTCGGAAGCTTTGATTATTTGAGAAAGCTCAGCTGACGTTCAAGAGAAAAATATTTTGTTTTAAATGGTTATTGTGCGTTTGTTGTTGTTGCCTTTAGTTTACAAACAAAAATCTGTGTCCTCACCTTAAGTCTCATAAAATGTCTAGCCTTTAAACCAGAAGGGAAGACAAAATTGGGTATCTGATTTTTTTGGGGGGGAAAAAGTATTGGGATTTGTGACAGGAGAACTGTTTTTCTACCTTTTAATCCACAAAGAAACAAAACAATAATTTTGTTCTATACATATATTTTTGTGTATGGATGGATGTGTGTGTCCAAACACACATTTGCATACAGTTAACTCGAGATTCAAGGCATGTTTTGACTCTGATGTCAGCAACAAACACACAATGACTTGAATGATTCTGTATTTTTGCTTTTGATCTATAGGTTTATGTAGTGCAGAATTTTGAATGTACCCTTTTGGGATTGTGCATTTTGGCAGAACATGCATACACCATCACTGTGGTTTAAAAATGTGTGTACTCGCTTCTCTGTGTTCATTGTTATGTTCAAAAGTAACATTTTGAATTTTGAAATTAAAATGCATGAAATCTTGAGTTGTTTAGCTTAATGGAATGTTTTTCATGTAGCTTGATGTTTTATATTGAAGATACACTTCAATATAAAATGCCTTGTTTTGGTATAACTTCTGTAATTCATTATAATTATGACATAACTGGTTTAATTATCCCTGCTTGATAGCCAAATATAACAACATTCGCTATCAGTAAGCCTGAATCGAAACAAAACTGTACTTCAGAGTAGTGTATTCCTAGCTACTCACTATGTGATTGTGTCTGCTTATTAAACTTCCCTCAGTACTGTAAAGCGTAAGTAACCCTCAGATTGGCCTAGTACATATTATTTATTTAACATTTGTGCATCTTGGAACAATATTAGTGTAGATGGTAAAAACATAGTGTTATAATTCTTAAATATAGTTGTTTTACAAACTCTTATTTTTCCTTGACCTTTTCCTTGTTTAGTAAGATACTGTTTTCATTGACCACCCATTATTTCAAAGTAGAGGATGGAGGTGAAAGATCTGTGTGTGTCACCTTTGGCTTTTTCTTCTTTGTGAAAGCAATGGCAATCCTGATTGTGACAGAAAATTATCTAGAATTTGGACTGGAATCAGGTAACTGCTTTCCTTAATGTTTGCAATAGCCCTAATGATTGCACGAGCTGAAAATTTAGTGTTAAGCCTTCAGGTGTTCTTTGATCATATCTTTATTAAAATGAACTTTCTGTGATATATTTTTAGGAAATCTTATTTTGGCATATGGCTTTTGAAGGATATTCTGTATATTTTCCCTGCTTGTTTTAGATAGCGTAGTCTTTGCCTAGATTGCTTGTTTTGTTAATTTTATTTGCCTTCCAGTTTTATTTTTAACCCATTTTACTTTGCATAGTAAAGGGAAGCTCCTCTACAGAAAAAAAAAGATACTTATGTTCTTAAAAAAAAAAGTAAATTTTATTCGCATTCATGAAATGTACAAATATCAGAGATGTTTTTCAAAGACTGCTCGTGTTAATACCAAGTTTTATTACATTGTGGCATGCTAATTAGCACGTGAAAGAGCTATGCTAGACATGCACAAATTTGTTTTAAAGATGTTCTGTTACCTAGCATTTTATTTCAAAAAGAAGAGGTTCTGTGTTTGCACTATGAAAAAAAATACATATATTGTACATCTCTCTACAGGATTCTCAAATTTTTCGCAAAGTGCTATGCAGTTTCTTGAAAAGCAGGGTTTGGAATCCCAGTAAGTTTCTGGAAATATATTGGTCTTCATTATGTTGCATTTAATAACTGAACCACTTGGATTTGCTTAGCAAGCATTTGTGTTGTGTGCCTTGCTTTTATATATGCTTGTACTCTTGTATTAATGAAGGGGTGGATTAATGAATATAATCCATCAGTATCTGCAAATAATTTAATTTTCAGTCTGTATTTGTTGTTTGCCACTTTTTGGTCCTGTGTAATCCATGGTTATTAATACATTAAATCAGTTGATTTTGAATTTATTTCCAAATCTATCTCATTATAACAAACAATACCACTTGCTTGGTAGGGATATGTTGGTTCAAACTGTTATTAATCCAGTTATCCACAGATTTATTGATAACATACATATGGCTATTTAAGGTTGAATACAAGAAGTAAAAAGTTCCATTTTTGAGTGATTAAACCTTACCATGTATCTGTTTTTCTATTAAAAATGTAACTAAATTCATTCTATTAGCCAGTCTGTTTTAATAACTTATTGTCATTTACAATACTTTTTTTTGTTTGTTTTTTTTTTCTTTTCTCTACTAACAAATTTAATGTAGTAATTAGTTTAGGTCTGTAGTCTTCCTACATTGAAGAACTTTGTGGGTTTTTTATAGGTGTCTTGAATTTTTTTTTAATTTCAATTTCTTGAATTGCTTATAATAATGCTGATATTATTGAGTCAAACCATAGAATAGTGTTTGCTCTTTTGATAAATGCTAGATCATGTTAAGTTGATAGTAGTCTCTGATTTGCCCACCCCAACTCCCCCTACCCCCTCAGAAAATGCTTATTTCTTTTCTTTTCTTTTAGGGGTCCTGTGTCTAAACTAACCTTCAAATTGTTCCTGGCTGTTCTGTGTTCACTTATTGGTACTTTTTTGACATTCCCTGGCTTGCGACTGGCTCAAATGCATCTGGATGCTCTGAATTTAGCAACAGAAAAAATAACACAGTAAGAGGAAATATACACCCATAGGTATATGCTACCCAGTCTTAACTCTCCACTTGATGTCTGAAAAGAAAACAAACTATTCCAATAAGCTGCAAGCTGTTGGTTTTTGTTGCATCTGCTCTTAAGTTTCTGTCTCTGTGTAGACTGATCAGGTCACCTCTTTACTCTTTTATTCTTTCAGCTAAGCAAATTAAACTGCTGAGCCTTTTGTTTTTGTGGTTTCCAGTATTTTAAAAGTTCTTATGTCTTTTCTGGAACTATATTCTATTTTTTTCAATGTTTCTCTTGATCTGTGGATCCCAGATCACAGGATCCTAGGTCCTAGAAGAAATATAACTGAAACATGATTTGATTAATCACAAACTTAAGAGGGTGATTAATATTCACTAGTGTGGGTTTGTGGAGAAGAAAAAGGGCAAAAAAAAAAGGCTTTTGTCAAACTTAATTCATCTTTAGTGAAAGTTGAAACTGGTTGTGCAGCACCAAGCAAAATATTTTTGAAAGTCTACCAATGCCTATTCAACTAGAGCAGTATAAAAATGACATTAAATGGATTAAAACTTGCTTAGATAACAGTGTAATTGGGTAATACAGTTATAAACAAAGAATCCTTGCAGAGTGATTGTTCTTAATGGTCTGTGAAGAGATCAGTATTTGCCTTAAGTGATGTGTTTTTATCAATGAGTAGATAATTATTGACCATTTTCAGTAGTTTGACAGTGACTAAAGGGGAGCAGTCAATGAGGCAAAGCTCTCTAATTTGGGTGCTGGAAAACAATGCCTTTCCCTGCAGTCAAATATAAGGTCATACATTTGTAAAGCTTAAAAGACATAAACCATAATTACAGAATGTGAGACTTGACTATGGAACAGTAACTAAGAGTAGGAAGTTAGATAAATGATAAAATTTCTCCTTCTGTAATTGACCAAAATGGTAACCATGATTCTTAGCTATATAAATATGGTATAAGCTTTTGTGCACAATAAAATGAAAATAACCTGATGTCCGTTTTAATTCCAGTAGCATGTTTGACTTTTTTCTTCTTCCCCTATAGCAGCAACTCTCATCCCTGGATATATTTTGGAGTTCCTTCATCCACTTGTTCCTCTTCCCTACACATTCACTCCCTCCCCCCCTCCCCCCTTTTCTGAGCCTGCTTCAGGAATCTTTCAGCCTTTCTCCCTCAACTCAAACAGAAAGTAATTCTTGCCACCCTTTGGCACATTCCAGTCCAATAACCTGGTAGGAGGTCTTAAATAAGTAGAAGCTCAGATAAAATCCTTTTGCAAGTTATGGAAATGCTTTGGCCTGTTCCTTGGGCTGTAGTGTTCCCTAGCAACACTGCATAATTAGGAGTGCTTCTTTCTCTATATGAAACCAGTGATTTAAACTGTGTGGTGACATCTTCTGAAACATGCAAATGTTTAGGAAGCTTGATAGTTGGAAATCAGTAAGGTCTTGTGTTTTTAGAGTAATTTGGTTACTTCATTATTTTCTCTATAGAGTAGAAGCAGTCTGATTGGAGATGAAAATAGAGACAAGCTTAAGCTGTTAGTAAAGCATCACTAATAGCACAAGACCAGATCTACAGCACTGAAGTCTTCAACTATGTTGTCATTTGAGTAATGCAAAAAGACAGGGATATGGGTTCAAATGAAGAATGTTATTTTCAAGAAAAACCTACAGAAAGCTATTTCCTCTTTTACTTAAAGAGCTTCTACATTAACTTTGTAGTTTATTATAGAGGGAATGTAGCATTTTTGAAATGGAGTGGCTTTGTTTTTTGATAGGAGTATTTTTAATTGCATGGAGGCACCAAGTTTCATTTAGTGAAGGCACCTATATAAAAATCTGCATTAAACTGGAAAATATGACCTGTGAGAATGGGTTTCCCATTAGTGAAGAAAAAATTTTCTAACATAGCAGCGTATGTGACAATTATTCATCCGAGATACTGATTCTCTAGATTAAAATTTTAATGACCACTGCAGTTCTGTGTTATGCCATTGTATGCAAATTTTCAACAAGTGTGGTATAGTGAATATAGTTCATTTTGGTTAGTTTGTTGGAATGTCTAAAAACTGGACTTATTTCAGAGTTGTGTGGTTTATTTATTTTTTACCGCAACCAAGCATGGTAACTTCATAATATATTTCCTTTTTTTGGAACTTAAGTCATAAGAAAGTAATTTTCTTATTTACCTTTTCCCAGTATTTTAAAATTGGACTACTCCTTTTGAATCTGTGAATCTGTACTGGCAGTTTTAACAGAAGGGTGATTTTCTGTTTTAATAACTTCCCTTTCTCTCCCCTCCAACCCTTTTTTTTTTTTTTTCCTTCTTTCAGAACACTGCTACATATAAACTTCTTGGCGCCTTTACTTATGGTTCTGCTGTGGGTAAAACCCATCACTAAGGACTACATTATGAACCCACCTTTGGGCAAGGAGAGCATTCCTTTGTAAGGTTCTCTTTTAAAAGTTCTATCTGGAGTATTTGGGATAAAACCAAGAGTGCAAGTAGTACATTGTAGAAGTTGTAACAGTGTAAATGACTGAAAATTATTGATGTGACTGCATCCATCTTGAAAGGTACTTTAGGCATTTCAGCTGAAATGCAAAGGGCTTCTGTAATTAAGGAAGAAAGCAAATTAGTTAAACTTGATGAGAAATGTAAAGCTGTGGTTCCCAGAGAGCCATTGTCTGCTGGCATCCTCTTGTTGGAGTTCTGTGCTGTTCTTCCTAGGGGCAAAATACTACTTTATTGCCAATGTCTAGTACCTTGTGTCTTTCTTAGAGGTGTAAGAGAAGTCATTTCACTGAAGACAACTGAGATACATTGGTGTGAGAACTGACCTAAGGCTCTTAGTACCATTTGTCTCAAGATCTGTGTAGATTAAATGCATATGAAATTTGATAGCTGAAATATTTAAAAGCATAAAAGGCAAAGAATTTGGGGGAAGAATAGAAACTGAAATTAATATTTTATAAATAGCATAGGTGATTGTCATTGTCATTAATTTAGATAATTCAAAATAGTAAGTTAATGACTTGAAACTCATGACTGAATGGCACTTTTTCCTTTTTAGGTGCAACAGATGTTTCTAAGATAGCTCAGTGGTCACAGAGCTATTATGCAAAAAGTTGAAAACACAAATTTTGTGTTTTCATTTTATTTTACTTTTTTTTTAAGAGTTGTGCTATGGTTGTGCTTGTAAGGTATGAGGTATCTGCAAGTATGTATCTCAAAATATGAATTATTTGAAAGAGCTTGTTTTTAGCATCCTGTCTTCACTCAGAATTCAAGCGTTTTAAGAGTGTTCTTGTTTGGATGTGAATAGGTACTAATTTGGGTCTAATGCTAAAACAGGGCTACTAAGAGATATCAAAAAAGCGGGGAGGGAAGGCAGTGTGTATTACTTGCACGTGAACTCCATGCTTTAAGATTTCTTTACAGATAATACAGGGAAATAACTATCTAATGATTTTTGGAAAATATTACCTTTCTTTTACTTGCAGGATGTCAGAAGATACGTTTGACACTATGCGGTTGTGGATTATAATCCTGCTGTGTGCTTTACGGTTGGCCATGATGCGCAGTCATTTACAGGCCTACCTGAATTTAGCACAGAAGTGTGTAGATCAGATGAAAAAGGAAGCTGGCAGAATAAGTACAGTTGATTTACAGAAAATGGTAAGTAAAATGGCATTAATCCCGTATGTAGTTGCAGTGTTTGCTCTGTGCAAAATTATTTAACAGGAAAATAGCTGGTTGGTTGTATCTTTGTGGCCCTAGAACTGAAATCTGAATGAAGCTTCCTAAGCTACATCCCTTCTAAGAGTGGCACCATTAGAGAGAAACTCTAGAAAACAAAGAGATTTGCCATCCATATTAGATGGATACTTTGTAAAGTTGTTTATCTGTCTCAGAAATTCCTTCATGAAATACTCTTTACAAATATTTTGGCAATCCTTGTGCTTACCTTGATGATTGCCTCTGTTAATCATAAATAACTCGGTGAGCATGTAGGATGAGTGGTTATTTGTAGCTACAGCATGGGGAAAAAAAGTGCATTTTGATAGAACGTTTTTCTACCAAAATTTGTTTACCTAATCTCAATTGTAATTTTTAAATTGGGGTGAAGTTTAAGATAGGTTGGCTGTATTTTGGGATAATATGAGTTAGTCCTTTAGTTCTGTAAGACCGCTCTCAAACAGGCTAGCCTAGATACAAGTTGTCTGTCCATATGGGGAAAGTAGTAAAAAGGGAAGAGCTCTTTGATATTTATTGCTTATTTTTTTTTGTTTTTCTTTTTTAACAAGAAACCGAAAAGTAGCTTGTTATAAATAAAATGTTGTCGCATATTGTCTGCAAAATAAATTTCTAATCTTTTATGATGGTGATATCTGATAATCTTTAATCCTGCTGAACTGGAGTGTAAGGAATGTAGAAGTATGTCATAGGATGGAGCATCTTCTCTGGGTTTAGATTGTCCCTGCTCTTGTGCTTGTCTCCACAAATACTCGAAGGTTGCAAATGGACTGTGCAGAAGTTGCTGTTTCAAATATTAGGTTACAAAGTGACCAGCACTGAGCTTCAGCAAAGCTGTTAGGGAGTACAGCTTGTGACAACTGGCTGTGACAGAGCTGTTGTAGTTGTGAATGCATAACTTAGTTTGGGGAGATTTCATATTATTTGTAAAATCTAAAATTATCTATTTTCTCTATGGGGATCTTCCTAAATCTGTTTATCCAGTAAGAAGCAGCAAATTCCTGAATTCCTTTCTTGTTTTGCTAGCTATGACTCCCTCCCCTCCCCCCACCCCCATTTTTTTTTTTTCCTTCTTTCTGGAGCTCTTGCCAGTAAAGTTGTTCTGTGCGTCTGTGCTGGTCATTACTATCCTGCTTGCTCTAGCAAAATAATTGATGGCATATGATAAAAATATTTTTGTCTTTTTTTGGCTCATGCTTTTTCTTCTGTCAGTATTTTACTATGTTCTTTTTACCTCATGTTAGTTTTTGATGCATGCTCATCTCAAAGCCCTTTGAGGTTTTAAAGCTGTTTCCAAAAATGTCATGTCTGCCTTTATCTTTCTTGCCACCCTGTATTCTGTTCTTTTCTAAAATCCAGTTAACTTTATTTCATTGCCTGCTTGCTCTTGATTTTATGACTTTTTTCCTTCTTTATTTGATCTAGTCTTTCAGGTCAACAGCTTATATAAAACACGTAGTGTAACAATCTTGAGGAAGATGGTACAGATTGGGAGCAGGGGGAACGATAAAGCTGAGTAGTCTCAAGGAACTATAATGTGTATCTGAAATAAAGACCATTTCAATACTTTGTTATTGATCAACTACTAATGAAAAACCCTCTTGTCTTTGTTTTTAAAGTACTGGAGTTTCACATTTGGAAATATTAAAAATACCTCACTATAAAAGGGATTGGAGTATTAACCACAATTTTATTTACTTTTGATGAGACTTTGAACTGTGATTGCTGTGTCATTTTTGAAATGGGACCTAGTTTGGCATGTACTTGTGACATTAAAAATTAACTATAGATTTAGCTTTGAGATGGCTTAACAACATTTTAGGTGTATGAAGCCTTGAATGCTATTTGCAAGTTAGTATAAGTAAGCAAAATAAATCTTGTTTAACAAAACTTGTATTTGTAATTATTTTCTTTCAGTATTTCCTTTCAGGTTTTTGTATCCTGCAATTGGAATTCATTTTAGGGATAACTTCTCTATTAGGCCTTTTTAGCATACCAAAACATGTTAGAAAACGTTTAAAAATGCTTTCTCTTTGAATAGGAATATATATTTTTAAGTAATTGCTTGTGGGTTTTTTGTTTATTTTTTTTCCTAAACACATATATAAAGGTTTGATTTGGATGCCCAGAGCTCATGAATTACTCTTTTCTTGTTTTCCCAGGTGGCTCGGGTTTTCTATTATCTTTGTGTTATTGCACTGCAGTATGTTGCACCATTGGTAATGCTCCTTCACACAACTCTGCTATTGAAAACACTAGGTAGGCAAAATTTGATGAACAAAAATGTGGTGTATTCTATGTGTGATTGTATTTTCAGATTGCTAAAGAGCATTGGAAAGTATGGGTACTTATAACCAATGGATATTTATAACTGAGAAAAACATAGTTGTTTCCTGCCATTTAAAATTAGCTGATAAACAGCTTCTAAGCTGTTTAACATCTGTTGCTGTTTTTGACATCTTTCAACAATATGCTAGTTTGATTTATTTCTGATAAGTTGTTTAATACAAATGAAGCTGTTTTATCTTCATTGCAATTTTCATCTGCTTAAAGATACTTGAAAAATCAGCTGTGCAAAGCACTGCTGATTTAACTTTATGAATATTTTTAAATTTCCTTTTCAGTTTTTCAATCTACAGCGAACTTTTTGAACACAAGCTGTAAGATTCAGGTTTTGTTTCATTATTAGGAGACCTGCTTTGATTCTGGGCTTTCTCTCCTCCCTCTTGTTAGGGATATTTTTCACAGCTTACCACACAGTGGTGGCATTCATTGCCAATGTCAACAGAAAGAAATAGGTATTATTAGGCTGTGATTGGTTACATCCTAAAGTAGACACCTACATCTGATGAGAAGAATCACACCAAGCACTGTCTGAAGGCAGCTGGTTCACATGTAAATGTCAGGATGTCAAAAGGTAAGGTGAATCCTAGACTACTGGCTTACTAGTATTAGCAGGAAGCCAAATGAATGGATACCATTAATACTGACTAAGTTTTAAGTAAAATTTTCCAGATCTTATATGTGGAGGAAAAAAAAAAAAGATCTTTTTCTATTAACTACAAAGTTCATAGCAATGGCAGAAGTTAGTCTAATTCTAGAAATAGCCAAGTATCTTACCTGTTACTTTTTTTTTTTAACAGGTAATTATTCTTGGGGCATCTATCCAGAATCTAATTCTGACACTCCAGCAGAAAACAATCCACTTCCCAGCTCAGTGTATTCAGAACCTCCATCTGCTGCTGGAAAGATGAAAGTAACTGTAGTACAAATAACAATGGCTTTGGGAAGCCTAAAGAATATTTTCACTCCTCTCCTTTTCCGGGGACTGCTGTCTTTCCTCACCTGGTGGATTGCTGCTTGCCTCTTTTCCACGAGCCTTTTTGGGCTTTTCTATCACCAATACCTGACTGTGGCATGAACTGAGCAGCTGGCAAAGCAAGTATGAGGTCAAATTCTAGATACAAACCCAGGAACCCAAGAGGAGATGAAGATAAAGGAAAGCTATATACGAAAACATATCAGAGTTTATTCGTAAACACTTCCTCTGCATTCTCAGGGTGAATATTCTTAAAATGTTTAAAATCAGAACTGGGTTTGTTACTGTTGTTACCGAAAAATGGTAACTAAATGAACTATATTGTGGGGACTGACTAGGATTGTTGTGTGGCTGGTGTTGGTGGGCATGTTGAAAAGGTAACACTATCAAGCATCTCGATTTCCATAAACAGCGAACAGCGAGTCACCCTTAAACCTTTGTGTTTCAAGGGTCTGAGTCAGTGACCGAACTACATTACTAGGGAGCTGGTTGTGCTAATGGTGACTGCCTACTAAGTAAAATCTTGCAACTGAGCCATACAGTGAAGGGCAGGGGGAGAGGAGATAAAGTGAAAAACTTCTGTTGGATCTCTGTTGATCTCTTTTCACCATGGAAGATGAAATAATCCAACAGAACAGGAAAGATACTGTATATTACAGTAAAGAAAGTTACATAACATTTAAATTTAGCATAGGAATAGATGTGTAGACCAGGCAGATATTGCTGCCTAAATATATGCAGGAATGCTTGTGCAGTGGGAGAGGCATTATAAAAGTATATATTATTGCAGTCCCTGCAGTCATTTTGAAGTACTGGCCATCTGTATTGGTGCTAATATCGATCCATGGATTCCATTTGGGTCTTTTAAATTTCATCTTTTCAGGTAATAGATAAATACCATTGAATTCACAGAATAATCAACGTAGGCTAATGATACCAATCAGACACTTCAAAACAAAAGTTTAATCCTGCTGACTGAGAGTGTATGTATCTGTGTAATGTACATAAAAATATATATTATATATTAAATATATAATATATATAAAACCTATAAAATATTGAATCTTTATTTTAAATTACTGAATGTATGTTACAAGGCAGTGGGACAGGGATATATGTGTATCTAGTAGTTTTAAGATCCCTTTTGAAATGAAAATTAAAATATTTTTGAAAGTTCAGTTTGAAAGGGCTATTTGTTTTTGGTGCCTCTACAAAGGTACTTAACTATACTAACTAACCTTCACTGTTTTGAAAGGAAAGATCCACTTAAACTGTTTAATCTTGAAATTTTTGCTCCGTCAGATCATCATCTTTTGCCAGTTTAATCTTTGTTAATTTGGCCATATAGTAACAACTAATGCAATTTGGCTTCAGAAATAGATTTCAGTATAATAAAGCAGATATATAGTAAGGAGGAGCAAAGCATTGATATTACAAGTTTTGTTTAATTGGTAGGATAGATACTAAGTATAGATACCTTGGGAAGCAAGCTAGAATAACAACATTTTACAGATATTTTGTGTAATCAGAAAACAGGAATAGAAACCTAAATGGAGTAACATTTTTTTAATAAGCTGATGGGAGTTCTTGGTTTTTCATCTTGGCTATTTTTTATGTTGCTGTTCTTTTTCTCTTGAAACTGTGCAAAGCTTTGGCATATAATAAGCATTTATAAATGGAAAAGCTTAAGAAATATTTAATCTGTTGCAAACTTACCATATGGGAAAATGGATGAAAGAGTGTCAATGGATGCAGAAAATTAAGGGTTTGAGCTGTTAACTGTCCTGCTACTCTGAAAGTCTTTTAAGTTATTTATTAGTTTATTAAATTGTATTTAATGATACTGGGACCATGTTTGTATACACAGCTAGTATCTGTTGCATGTGGTTGGGATATCTGAGAACACCTTGTATGATTCTCCTCGTTTCATTGCAGTATAATATTTCAGTGTCACTGGATCTTCATTTTTTACACCAGCTTTTTCATGGCTCAGCTGTATGAATTGGCTAAATAATATTTGACTTCAGATTCAAATCTCGGAAAGGTACTTTTCTGTTAAGAGATACAGTTTCTGTTGCCTTAGACTTAATTTGAAAGCTCATGACTGAAAATAAGTTGTAGTTATACAAAATCAGCAGGTTTTCAGATAGTTGATTGTGTGCTGTAGCTGAGCCTCACTGAACTAGTGATAGGTGTCTGTGCTGTCTGATTCTTCAGAGGTCATACAGATCAAACTGAAAATATGCACCTGGATGCTGTTGGCTCTGCAGAACTGACCTTCTGGTCAGCAGTTGGGTCTGGGTGGGAGATGGTGAGTCATTGGACTCCTTATATGAGTCCAGGAGGCTTATTATAAACTACCATGTAGCAACAAATGTCTTTGAAATGTGAGATGACCCAGGAATTTGAGGAGGAATTCTGCTCTGATGGTGAGCAGCGCTTTGTACAACTACCTGATGGCGCCGAAGAAAGATAGCAGGTTTGATAGTCCTGACTTCCACATATATTATGTAAGCTTCAAAGAAGTAACTGCTCACTTCTTCAGTGAGTTAACTTTAAAACAGCAGCCTGCAAATGCATTTTTCTTGCAGAACTTTGTCAGCATGAGTGAGGGAGAGGAAGTGACTTACAGCAATGAAAAAGCAGGTAAAATTTGAATCAGAAAATAGTAGACTTTTATTCAGGATGCTAAAGCAGTTCGTTTTGCTCCTTTTTTTTCCTCCCTAGTACTTAATTTTGAAGATTTTTTTTTTTTAAAGATGCCTTTGTTGAAGAATCAGCATTTCTTCCTTCCTCCATGTCACTCCTTTGCTCACTCCAGTAATGTGCATGTTAGCCTGGCTGTCCTTCCTGCCCACAGCTTTCTCTAAGTTGGGAACTTATGTGGTTTAGAACTGACCTGGCTAAATTAAATTATGTTTTGAGTTTGATTGTTTTGGCTTTGATTTGAATTCATCTGCCTGCGAAGGATTACATCCTTCAAATCGTTTAAATAACTTTGAAATCTAGCTGACATATGCATGGCTAAACACAAACCTGTTACTGGTTGGATTAACACAGCACTCTGGTTTATAGTGGAAGTCCCTGTAGACTGTTAAGATAGTGATAAATCCAAGTCTTCCAACAGGATTCAGGGAAGGCCAAACATAACCCTGACTATTTCTGAGCTTAGAGAAAGTGGCTAGGAAGAGGAGAAGGGACTGTAAAACAAGCCTGTTCTTTCACTTTGTGGGCACTTTTCAGTATTCTCAGGTAGCACATGTTCTTTGATGTCTAATCAAGCTTTAGGATTTCCAAGTTGCTGAAAGGACTGTGGTAACTGCAGCTGCATATTTTTTTTTTTTTAGTCTTTCTGATTTCTCTTGCATAAGAATTAACAGATAACAGGTAAAAAAGCAGGTTGTATCTCAGTGCAAGGGAACATCCTGGTATGGAACAACAGACTTTAAAAAATCCATTTCTTTTAGAGTTGTTCCTCATTTTGGTCCCAAATACTGGAAGAGAGCAGAGATGCCTGTTGCCTCAGATTTGCGAGTCAAACTTGGCTGTGAACAGTAACGATATGAAGATACATCCACATTGCAGTTAGTGTATGTAACTTCAGATGAAATATGGTTATGGAGTACAGAAACTCTAACAAGTAAATGTTTTGTGCTTTGTAATGATAACAACAGCTAACTGCTAATGAGGTCTTGGATTTAATGCATAAAAAAGTAGATAGTCCTGAAACCTGTTATTTCAGCCTTAGATGTGTTGGGGAAGCTCTACATGGTAAAAGGGCTTATACCTCTTTATTCTCAAAGGCCTTTGTTTTTCTTTTGAAAATGAACTTGTTCTTCCTGAGATTTTAGATTAGATTCAAAATGCTATACTCCATATTTTGAAATACAATACAGTTTGTGCATTTGTTAGAAAAGCTAAGTTCAACCTCACACTTAATTTTGTCCCTAGAAAGCTACTAAAATATTTTACTTTAAAATAGGAAAAAATAAGTGCATAGTGAAAATGGAAAAGCTTGAATAAAAAAGAGGCCAAAGAAAATAGTGTGCTCTGTTGGAGAAATACGTTGTCTGAACAAAATCTTAGCAAAGGAAAGCAACATCAGGTCACTTGTATCCTAAATCAAATATTAAAGGTGAATGTTTATTATAATGAGTATGACTGTTATTTTCAGCATCTGCAGCCTAAGTCTTAAATCTCAAATGATAAATGAAGAGCAATATTTTCACCATACTGATATTTACTCTAGAGGAGTTACGGGCAACAAGAATTTTAGCCAAATGCTAGATATAGTTTAACCTAGTTGGTAAGAGGGTAGTGAGCCTATGCTTCAGAGTTAATTTGTGCAATTTTTACTTCAAAAAGGGCTGCCATGCTTCGGGGCTGTGGCAGTGTGTGTTCTGAAATTGATGACGTATCTTCATTCCTAGTTTTAGACAGAAAGGACTGCCTCCTGCACAGGAGAAATGGTGAGGCCAAGATGTTACTCCAAGGCTGCTTTTACTGAAAGCCATATATGCTGCACTTAACCTTTTTGAAGTCGGCTGCCAGGAGAGAAATGCTACACTGGACATTGTTTATGTATTTTTATATCTTGGTTTGAATGACATTTTTAATAGAAATTATTTTTGATTCTGATATCATTGATGACCTTTTCATTTTTTTAAAAAAATAATACCAGTGCCTGCAACTAGAATTCAAATATTTCTACATTCAGATTTTTTTTAAAACTTGATACCCAGTCTGAATTGTTATCAGGTGTGCAGTTACATGCTGTAAGTGTGGCATCAACCTGTAAATACCACACTTTTTTCAGATCCCACATCAGTCGAGAATAATGGAGGAAATCCAGAATTGCAGTATTTCTCTCAACAACATGCTATCCTTACGACCCAACTATGTAGAAAACTCTAATGTTTCAAAGAGTAGCTTTTTTCAGACTTCTTAGTAGTTGGACATTTATTTGTTTTATGATGCTGCTAAGTCTTTTTTTAATCCTGATTTAAACTATTTCATGCTTAAAATCAAACTTTATTCTCTTCTGCTCTTTGTAACTTTGCTTTCCTCATATGTTTCAAGTTTCAAGAATACATATTTACAGTAGTTTTGATAAAAAGCTAACATGAAGAAAAAATGCACCAAAATTCTATTTTGTAAATACAGTTTATGCCTGGTCATTATGTGTCAACTAATAATTTGTTTTCCTGTCTTCAGTCATGTCTTTGTCCTGTTATTAATGATCTTGCATGTTTTGCAGTATATGTAAGATTTTCTAGGAAGAATGTACATGAGAAAACAGTCTGTAATAGCAGTCACAGGAAACTTTACCTAATGTTTCATTTTTTTCATCTGTATCAGCACATATTTATGTAAAACATGCTATTAAATAATTTAAGTCTAAAATTTCACTTAAGGAAGGCTTGTTAAAAATTGCACAGGATACATGCTCCAGGCTGCAAATATTTTACTTTGGATATGTTTCTGTTGCTGGGAACACACATAAATTCAATGTTGCTGTTGTTTTGCTGTTGTTAGTAGTCTTCCTGTGTTTTTTGGTTTGTTTTTTTCATCTTGAGCAAAGAGCACATAACACTTCCTATTCTAGATTGTACCTGAGACCAAAGGGCTCCCCTCCCTTCATTTCAAATGGGAAGGACTCTGGTTTTATTTATATAAATTATAACTTCTTGCCTCTGCTAAATTACTGTAAAAATATGATTTTGATATTTCCAGTTTTACAAGTATCAAGACTGACATGCTTCACAGTGAAGATGATATCAAATGGATATTGCATTATGTACACGTATTCTCACTAGGGTTGCGTCGTCCATGGTTTTAAAACAAACCTTGTTTGCTGTGTGCCCTGGAGGTTCACTGGAAGTTACGAGAAGGAGAGAGCAACCGCTGTTGGAAAAGCTGGAGAGCTGTTGGATTTGAAGTTGGGGTTTTATGTTTTTCTTTGGATTTTTGTTTGTTAGGGTAGTGTGGACAATACTTAGGTGCAATTAGTACCAATAATAAGCAACCTACAGAATAGTTGCAGTTTTTGTGTACATTGAAGATTTAAAGTGCCAAAGTGTGAACGGTCTCTAGGAGATGTATTTTAAATTTGTGCCTTTGTAGGTACCTTGCTAAATAACAGAAGGTTATATTTTGGAAAGAAGATGCAAGTAACTGCTGGATCTGAAAAAGGGGCTTAATATGAAACTGTTTTCTAGTTATCTCTATATAGAATACCTGTATGAGCTAGGGATTATTATGCACGGACAGCAAATAAAATTTTGTAGAAATGTTTAATTTCACATTTAATGATATTCTAACAGCTCTGCCCAATATCATCACAGTTTAACACCCTCATATTCAGTTTTCTTCCGTCTTTTTTTTTTTTTTTTTTTTTTCCTGAGACTGAAGGCCTTGGACCTCTGTGGAAGGGTCAGCTCTGACAGCCTTGATGTTGCATAGGCTTCTACCCAGTAGGCTCATAAGTAACTGTAGCCAGATAGATAGTTCTGCTTGAGCTTAGAGAGGCTGAAGTTTACCACATCCATATGGATGTGGGGCACAGGGAGTATAAAAGAGCTGGTTTGTAACATAACTGTCTGAGGCTAAACAAAGGAGATCCAAAACAGAAAGCACAAACTGTGAGTTGTAGCAGTTTGTTTAAAATGCTATTAGGGTATCAAATAGCAACACCATCCTTACCTTTCAACTACTACTTTTTTTTCCCCTGGAGAGCTGTAAGAACCAAAGATGAAATCTGACTGGTCTGATTCAACAGGAAAAAAAGTGATGAAAACAGTAGATGCCTACTTTTGAATTAATTATGCATTCTAAACAGGAAGTGCTTGTAAATGGAGTTATTAATTTAAATCTACCAAAGGAAACCTTCTTAAAGGAAGATTTATAAAAACATGTTGGGCTTTAAACTCTAAAAGTGTCTTTTTCATTCTAAACTATATGTAGTACCTTGAGAAGACTTGCTCTAGGAAGCTTACTAAACATTATTTGCACCATGTGTAAGAAATTATGTTTCTTATTGTTTTACTGAAGAGCATCCAAGAAGCTGTTTCTGTCTTGCTTAGTAAGTGTTGAGAGCATCTTACTAATGTTAGCGAAAATAGAAAGAGTTAGTGTGTAATCCAAAAAAGCAAAAGTCCCTTGATGGCATTAAATGTTGCAAAGTGAGAAGAGATTATACTTCTTATATCCCCCTAGCCATTCTGCTGAGAGGCTGTAATTAATTTGCACTTTATGAAAAACAATTTATTTAAATTTGTATTAGTTAGGTACTAGTGATTTTACCCTTCTAACTTTAAGAAAAGCACAAGATATTTGCTGTGTGTCAAAAGGCTTGTCTTTATATAGCATTGATCTGAGAGGCATTTAATGTCTACGGCATCTCTAGATGACACAATATTTTAGCATCCCTACATCTACTCTGCATGCCGTGCATTTGAGCACTAAAATGATGGCTAGTCTGTTTTGTAGCACTTACTCTAGGCTAAAAAAATACCTTCCATTATTTTAGATAGTAGTTCCCTTGTTCAGAATAAGGCAGCTTCTAAAGTTGAAGATCAGTAAATGATTATTGTGTGTCAGTGTAATTCTTTTTTGTATACTACATCCCACTTGTCACATACAAATTTTATACACATACTGGTCCAAGGTGGGGTGCTTGGAAACCCCTGTCGGGAATATTTCCCCTCCATGTCTGGAATGCAGCAGTGTGGGCTCAGATTTAATCCTGTGAATAGCTATTTGTCCACAAAGAACCACTTATAGTTTTGATAAAATTTTAATTTCTGAGAGTTTCAGAATGAAATTTAGGAAATAATTTAACTTCCAGGGAAAAAGATCTACTGTTCAGAAAGGTAAGCACAATAGCTTCCAAGTTTGACAGTGCACCCACTCCTGGATTTATCTCCCACCATTCTTCTTGACTGTCACCTTTCCTGATAAGTAACCACTTAAACATGGACTGTATTTGTAATCTTCAATAACTAAAGAAGATAAGTAATGTGTTTAAAACCACACTTGAAGGTGTCTTCTATCTCTGTCATCACTAGAATTTCAGGACTAGCAAGAAATATACTAGAAAAGAAATGTTAGAAGAATGTTACTTTGTTTTTTAAATATTCAATTTGGGTATGCATTTATTTTTCATGGATTCATGTATACCAGCACATACAGATCAATAGTGTCATAACTGCTCAGTTAATTATTCTCAGGTAGTTCTGCAGAATGTATATATATCCTGAGAAAACCATCTTTAACTACAAGCAAAGCAGAAAGGTGCTCTTCAGTCTTAAGGAAAAGAGCTATGATACAAAAATTCTTGAGGAAGGGCTCTTAAAATTTACAAGCAATGGCATAGGTTATGCAGACTGACTGAGGAAAGATTGTATATATTACAAGCAGCTTTTGAAAAGCTAAAGCAAAAAATTAGGACAGTAGTCTTGATTTCTGACGTATTTGGAAGCATGCAAGCTACAGGAACTATGGGACCTCCTCCTAAGAGTATTTATCCCATCCTAGATAATGGAATGAATTTGAGATCCTGGTTAGAAAGAAAGTAATGGGTGTCG
>JAUBNY010000980.1:1368451-1382238 GCA_032275445.1 Crypturellus soui | reverse complement strand
ATTACTCTTCTGTTTTCCCAGGTGGCTCGGGTTTTCTATTATCTTTGTGTTATTGCACTGCAGTATGTTGCACCATTGGTAATGTTCCTTCACACAACTCTGCTATTGAAAACACTAGGTAGGCAAAATTTGATGAACAAAAATGTGGTTTCTTCTATATGTTCTTATATTTTCAGGTTGCTAAAGAGAATTGGAAAGTATGGGTACTCATAACTGAGAAAAACTCAGTTGTTTCCTGCTATTTAAAACTACCTGATAAACATCTGTTGCTGTTTTTTTTCAACAATATGCTAGTTTGATATATTTTTGATAAGTTGTTTAATACAAATTAAGCTGCTTTATCTTCATTGCAATTTTTATCTGCTTAAAAGTACTTTAAAAATCAACTGTGTAAAGCACTGCTGTTTAACTTTATGAATATTTGTTAATTCCTTTTTCAATTTTTCAATCTTCAGTGAACTTTTTGAACACAAGCTATAAGATACAGGTTTTGTTTCATTATTAGGAGACCTGCTGTGACTGGACTTTTTCTCCTCCCTCTTGTGAAGAATGTCTCTCACAGCTTACCACGCAGTGGTGGCATTCGTTTTGTCAAATGTCGACAGAAAGAAATAGGCATTATTAGGCTGTGATTCATTCCATCCTAAAGTAGACATCTACATCTGGTGAGATGAATCACACCAAGCACTGTCCCAAGGCAACTGTTTCACATGTAAATGTCAGGATGTCAAAAGGTGAAAAAGGTAAGGTGAATCCTAGCCTACTGGCTTAATAGTATTAGCAGAAAGCCAAATGAATTGATATAGTTAATATTTACTAAGGTTTAAGTAAAATTTTCCAGGTTTTATATGTGAAGGAAAAAAAATCTTTTTCTATCAACTATGAAGTTCATGGAAATGGCAGAATTTAGTCTAATTCTACAAATAACTTACCTGCTTTTTTTTTTTTTTTTTTTTTTTCCCAGGGAATTATTCTTGGGGCATCTATCCAGAATCTATTTCTGACACTCCAGTAGAAAACAATCCACTTCCCAGCTCAGTGTATTTGGAGTCTCCCTCCGCTGATGGAAAGATGAAAGTAACTGTAGTACAAATAACAATGGCTTTGGGAGGCCTAAAGAATATTTTCACTCCTCTCCTTTTCCGGGGACTGCTGTCTTTCCTCACCTGGTGGATTGCTGCTTGCCTCTTTTCCACGAGCCTTTTTGGGCTTTTCTATCACCAATACCTGACCGTGGCATGAACTGAACAGCTGGCAAAGCAAGTATGAGGTCAAATTCTAGATACAAACCCAGGTACCCATGAGGAGATAAAGACAAAAGAAAGCTATATACGAAGAGAAAACATATTGGAGTTTATTCGTAAATGCTTCCTCTGCATTCTCAGGGTGAATATTCTTAAAATGTTTAAAATCAGAACTGGGTTTGTTACTGTTGTTACCAAAAAATGGTAGGTAACTAATTGAGTTATAGTGTAGAGACTGACTAAGGTTGTTGTGTGGCTGATGTTGGTGGGCATGTTGAAAAGATAACACTTTCAAGCATCTTGATTTCCATAAACAGTGAGCAGGGAGCCACTCTTGAAACTTTGTGTTTCAAGGGTCGGAGTCAGTGACCAAACTACGTTACTAGGGTGCTGGTTATGCTAATGGTGACTGCCTGCAAAGTAAAATCTTGAAACTGAGCCATACAGTGAAGGGGAGGGGGAGAGGAGATAAAATGAAAACCTTCTGTTGGATAGCTATTGATCACTCTTGACCATGGAAGATGAAATAATCCAACAAGACAGGAAAGATACTGTATATTACAGTAAAGAAAGTTACATAACATTTAAATTTTACATATGAATAGATGTGTAGACCAGGCAGATATTGCTGCCTAAATATATGCAGGAATGCTTGTGCAGTGGGAGAGGTGTTATCAAAATATATATTATTGCAGTCCCTGCAGTCATTTTGAAGTACTGGCCATCTGTATTGGTGCTTATATCAATCTATGGATTCCATTTGGGTCTTTTAAATTTCTTCTTTTCAGGTAAATAAATACCATTGAATTCACAAAATAATTGATGTAGGCTACTGATACTAATCAAACATTTCAAAACAAAACAGTTTAATTCTGCTGAGAGTGTATGTATCTGTGTAATGTACATATAAATATATATTATATATTAAATATATAATATATATGAAACCTATAAAATATTGAGTCTTTATTTTAAATTACTGAATGTATGTTATAAGGCAGTGGGGCAGAGATATATGTGTATCTAGTAGTTTTAAGATCCCTTTTGAAATGAAAATTAAAATATTTTTGAAAGTTCAATTTGAAAGGGCTATTTGTTTTTTGGGGCCTCTACAAAGGTACTTTACTAACTAACTTTTGCTGTTATGGAAGAAAAGGTCCACTTAAATTGTTTAATCTTGAAATTTTTGCTCTGTCAGATCATCATCTTTTGCCAGTTTAATCTTTGTTAACTTGGCCATATAGTAACAACTAATGCAATTTGGCTTCAGAAATAGATTTTCAGTATAATAAAGCAGATGTAATAACAATGCTTTGTTTCTCCTTACTATAAGTTTTGTTTAATTGGTAGGATAGATACTAAGTATAGAAACCTTGGGAAGCAAGCTAGAATAACGACATTTTACAGATATTTTGTGCAATCAGAAAATAGGAATGGAAGCTTAAATGGAGTAGCATTTTTTTAATAAGCTGATGGGAGTTCTTGATTTTTAATCTCAGCTATTTTTTATGTTACTGTTCTTTTTCTCTTGAAACTGTGCAAAGCTTTGGCATATAATAAGCATTTATGAATGGAAAAGCTTAACAAATATTTCATCTGTTACAAACTTACCATATGGGAAAATGGATGAAAGAGTGTCAATGGCTGCAGAAAATTAAGGGTTTAAGCTGGTGATAACTGTCCTGCTACTCTGAAAGCCTTTTAAGTTATTTATTAGTTTATTAAATTGTATTTACTGATACTGGGACAATTTTTATATACACCAGCTAGTACCTATTGCATGTATTTAGGATATCTGAGAACACCTTGCATGATTCTCCTGGTTTCATTGCAGTATAATATTTCAGTGCCACTGGATCTTCATTTTTTTTACACCAACTTTTCATGGTGACAAAGACTTGGCTGTATGAATTGGCTAAATATTTGACTTCAGATTCAAATCTTGGAAAAGTACTTTTCTGTTGAGAGATACAGTTTTGAGGCCGGTCGCGCACGTGCCTCGTCCGGGTCCCCTGGTCGCCGCGGGTCGACCGCGCTGGGACGCTCACTCTACGGGCCCGGGTGCCGTGTCGCTGGGGGAGGCGACAGTAGCGGCACCTCCTCGTTTAGGGTCCCGCGTCCAGATGGTCAGGTGAGGAGAATGCGATAGGCCAGCCGCCCTCACGGGTCGGGGGAGACCGGCGTGGACTACTGAAAGACGACTCGATACGAGTTGAAATCAGCAGCTGCTTTATTCCGGAAACGCACAACTTATATAGGGCAGGTAAAGGGGAGGAGAAGAGGGAGGAGTGGGTCACTGGATTGGATGTACGCTGGTCTTGTGGTCCCTAGTGGGCGGTCCGTTGACCAGAGCAGATTGCTCCGGCCCCCACCTTTGGGATTCTGGAATGTTCTGGAGTGTTCTTGTTAGGTGTAATGAGTGCGTCTGGCCAGGTTTTCAGACAGACTGGACAGGGACTGGTGAGGTCACCAATACCCCCTATGTACATGCTTGTTTTACATCAAACATACATTTTCTTCCCTAAACCCTCCCGTACCTAATTCCATATCTCCCTACACAGTTTCTGTTACCTGTAGATTTTTTTTTTTTTAATTTGAAAGCTCATGACTGAAAATAAGCTGTAGTTATATAAAATCAACAGGTTTTCAGTGATTCAGCAAAGATAGTTGATTGTGTGCTGTAGCTGAGCCTCACTGAACTTGTGATAAGTATCTATGCTGTCTGGTTCTTCAGAAGTCATACTGATCAAACTGAAAATATGCACCTGGATGCTGCTGTCATTAAGATCATCGATTCTGGCTGTTGCTGCTCTGCAGAACTGAATTGTTGACCTTCTGTTCAGCAGTTGGGTCTGGATGGGAGGTGGTTGGTTGTTGGACTCATTTAATCCTTACATGAGTCCAGGAGGTTTATTATAAACTACAATGTAGCAACAAATGTCTTTGAAATGTGAGATGACGCAGGAATTAGAGGAAGATTACTGCTCTGATGGTGAGCAGTGCTTTGTATAACTACTTGATGATGCCGAAGAAAAATAGCAGATTTGATAGTCCTGACTTCCACATATATTATGTAAACTTTAAATAAAGAAGTATCTGCTCACTTCTTTAGTGAGTTAAGTTTAAAACAGCAACCTGTAAATGCATTTTTCTTGCAGAACTTTGTCAGCACAAGTGAGGGAGAGGGAAGTGGCTTAGGGAAGTGAAAAAGCAGGTAAAACCTGATTCAGAAAGTAGTAGTTTTTATTCAGGATGCTTAGGCAGTTTGTTTTGCTGCTTTTTTTCCCTACTACTTAATATTGAAGACTTTTCTTTTTTTAAAGATGCCTTTGTTGAAGAATCAGCATTTCTTCCTTCCTTCCTCCATGTTGCTCTTCCTATCTCACTCCAGTAATGTGCTTGTTAGCCTGGCTCTCATTCCTGCCCACAGCATTCTCTAAGTTGGGAACTCATGTGGTTTAGAACTGACATGGCTAAATTAAATTATGGTGTGATTTTCATTGTTTTGGTTTTGATTTAAATTCATCTTTCTGTGAAGGATTATTTCCTTCAAATAGTTTAAATAACTTTGAAATCTAGCTGAAATATGAATGGCTAAATGCAAACTTGTTATCAGTTGGATGAACACTGCAGTCTGATTTATAGTGGAAGCCCCTTTAGACAAAATATTAGGATAGTGATAAATCCAAGTCTTCCATCAAGATTCAGGGAAGGCCAAAGATAAGCCTGGCTATTTCTGAGCTTAGAGAAAGTGATTGGGAAGAGGAGAAGGGATTGTAACAAGCCTGTTCTTTCACTTTGTGGGCACGTTTCAGTATTCTCAGGTAGCATATGTCTTTTGATACCTAATCAAGCTTTAGGATTTCCAAGTTGCTGAAGTGGTAACTTCAGCTGCATATTTTTTTTGGGGGGGTGTCTTTCTGACTTCTCTTGCATAAGAATCAACAGATAACAAGCAAAAAAAAAACAGGTTGTATCTCAGTGTAAGCAAACATCCTGGTATGGAAGGACAGACTTTTAAAAAAATCATTTCTTTTAGAGTTATTCTTCATCATTTTAGTCCCTCAGATTCTCAAGATACATCAGTGTTGCAGTTAGCGTATGTAACTTCATATGTAATATGGTTATCAAGTACAGAAAATCTAACAAGTAAATGTTTTGTGCTTTGTCATGGTAATGACAGCTAACTGGTAATGAGGTCTTGGATTTAATGCATAAAAAGTAGATGGTCCTGAAACCTGTTATTTCAGTCTTAGGTGTGTTGGAAAGCTCTACACAGTAAAAGGCCTTATACCTCTTTATTCTCAAAGGCCTTCATTTTCCTCTTGAACACAAACTTTTTCATCCTGAGATTTTTTGACTAGTTTCAAAATGCTATACGCCATGTTTTGAAATACAACACGGTTTGTGCATTTGTTAGTCAGAAAAGCTAAATTCAACCTCACACTTAATTTTGTCCCTAGAAAGCTACAAAAATATTTTACTTAAAATAGAAAAAAAAAAAAGTGCACAGTGAAAATGGAAAATCTTGAATAAAAAAGGGAACAAAGAAAATAGTGTGCTCTGTTGGAGAAATCTGTTATGTCTTAAATAAAATCTTAGCAGAGCAAGGCAACCGCAGATCACTTGTATCTGAAATCTAATATTAAAGGTGAATGTTTATCATAATGAGTATGACTGTTATTTTCAGCATCTGCAGCCTAAGTCTTAAATCCCAAATGATAACTGAAGAGCAATATTTTCACCATACTGATATTTACTCTAGAGAAGATACAGGCAACAAGTATTGTAGCCAAATGCTAGATATAGTTGAGCCTATAGTTTATATAGGGTAGTTAGCCTATACTTCAGAATGAATTTGTGCAATTTTCACTTCAAAAAGAGCTGCTGTGCTTCGGGGCTGTGGCAGTGCATGTTCTGAAATTGATGGCATATCTAATCTTCATTCCTAGTTTTAGACAGAAAGGACTTCCTCCTGCACAGGAGAGATGGTGAGACCAAGATGTTACTCCAAGGCTGCTCTCACTGAAGGCCACATATGCTGCACTTAACCTTTTTTGAAGTCAACTGCCAGGAGAGAAATGCTACACTGGACATTGTTTTACATACTAATGTTTATGTATTTTTATATCTTGGTTTGAATGACATTTTTAATGGAAATTATTTTTAATTCTGATATCATCAATCACCTTTTCATTTTTTTTTTAAAATTAATACCAGTGCCTGCAACTAGAATTCAAATATTTCTACATTCAGATTTTTTCTAAAACTTGATATCCAGGCTGAAGTGTTATCAAGTGTGCAGTTATATACTGAAGTGTGGTATCAGCCTATAAATACCAAACTTTTTTCAAATCACACATCAGTTGAGAATAATGGAGGAAATCCAGATTTGCAGTATTTCTCTCAACAACATGCTATCCTTATCACCCAACTATGTAGAAAACTAATGTTTTAAAGAGTAGCTTTTTTCAAACTTCTTAGTATTGGGACATTTATTTATTTTATGATGCTGCTAAGTCTTTTTTAAGCCTGACTTAAACTATTCTCATGCTTAAAATCAAACTTTATTCTCTTCTGTTCTTTGTGCTTTCCTCATATGTTTTAAGTTTCAAGAATGCATATTTACAGTATTTTTGATAAAAAGCTAACATGAAGAAAAAATGCACCAAAAATTCTATTTTGTAAATACAGATTATGCCTGGTCATTATGTGCCAACTGATAATTTGTTTTTCTTGTCTTCAATCATGTCTTTGTCCTTTTATTAATGATCTTGCATGTTTGCAGTATATGTAAGATTTTCTAGGAAGAATATAGATGGGAAAACAGTCTGTAATAGCAATCACAGAAAACTTCACCTAATGTTTCATTTTTTTTTTCTATCCATATGAGCAAATATTTATGTAAACATGCTATTAAATAATTTAAGCCTAAAATTTCTCTTAAGGTAGACTTGTTAAAAATTGCACAGGGTACATGCATTTTACTTTGAATATGTCTCTGTTGCTGGGAACACAAATAAATTCAGTGTTGCTGTTGTATCACTATTGTTAGTAGTCTTTTTGTGTTTTGGGTGTTGTTTGTTTGGTTTTTTTTTTTTTTTTTTTGTCTTGAGCAAAAAGCACATAACACTTCCTATTCTAGATCATACCTGAGACCAAAGGGCTCCCCTCCATTTCAAACAGGAAGGACTCTGGTTTTATTTATGTTAATTATAACTTCCTGCTTCTGCTAAATTACTGTAACAATATGATTTTGATATTTCCAGTTTTACAAGTAATAAGACTGACATGCTTCACAGTGAAGATGGTATCAAATGGATATTGCATTATGTATACTCATTCTGGCTAGGGTTGTGTTGCCCATGGTTTTAAAACAAACCTTGTTTGCTCTGAAGTTACAAGCAGGAGAGAGCAACCTTTGTTGGAAAAGCTGGAGAGTTGTTGGATTTGAAGTTGGGTGTTTTGCATTTTTCTTTGAATTTTGTTTGTTAAGGTAGTGTGGACAATACTTAGGTGCAATTACTACCAATAATAAACAACCTACAAAAAGTTGCAGTTTTTGTGTACATTGAAGACTTAAAGTGCCTAAACATGAATGATCTCTAGGCATTTTAAATTTGTGCCTTTGTAGGTACCTTGCTAAATAGCAAAAGGTTATCTTTGGGAAGGAAAATGCAAGTAACTGCTGGATCTGAAAAAGGGGCTTGATAGGAAAGTGTTGTTTTCTAGTTCTCTACTTATAGAATACCTGTATGAGTTAGGGGTTACTAACATGGGCAGCAAATAAGATTTTGTAGAAATGTTTAATTTCATATTTAATGATATTCTAACAGCTCTGTCCAATACCATTATGATAACACCCCCACTTATACTCTTATATTCATTTTTCTTCCTTTTTTTGAGACAAGGACTTGCACATCTTTGGAAGGGTCAGCTCTGACAGAAGTTTGTAGTGACAGCCTTGATGTTGCATATGCCTCTATTCAGCAGGCTCATAGGTAACTGTAGCCAGATAGGTAGTTCTGCCTGAGCTTGGAGAGACTGAAGTTCACCACATCTATATGGATGTGGGGCACAGGGAGTATAAAAGAGCTGGATTGTAACATAGCTGTCTGAGACTGAACAAAGGGGATTCAAAACAGAAAGCGCAAACTGTGAGTTGTATCATTTTTAAAAAAATGCTATTAGGGTATCAAATAGCAAAACCTTCCTTACCTTTCAACTACTATTTTTTTTTTTTTCCCTTGAGAATTGTAAGAACCGAAGATGAAACCTGACTGGTCTGATTCATCAGGGAAAAAAAAAGTGATGAAAACAGTAGGTGCCTACTTTTGAATTAATTATGCATTCTAAGTGTGAAGTGCTTGTAAATGAAGTTATTAATTTAAATCTACCAAAGAAAATCTTAAAGGAAGATTTATAAAAAACATGTTGGGCTTTAAGCTCTAAAAAGTATCTTTTTCATTTTAAACTATATGTAGTACCCTGAGAAAACTTGCTCTAGGAAGCTTACTAAACATTTCTTTGCACTATGTGTAAGAAATTATGTTGCTTCTTGTTTCACTGAAGAGCATCTAAGAAGCTGTTTCTGTCTTGCTTAGTAAGTGTTAGTGAGTGTCAGTCAGCATTTTACTAATGTTGGCAAAAATAGTAAGAGTTAATGTGTAATCCAAAAAATTAAAAAGTCCCTTGATGGTATTAAATGTTGCAAAGTGAGAAGAGATTATACTACTTTTTATCCCCTTAGGCATTCTGTTGAGATGCTGTAATTAATTTGTGCTTTATGAAAAACAGTTTATTTAAATTTGTATTAGTGGGGTAATACCATTAGTACCTGACTTTAAGAAAAGCTCAAGATATTTGCTGTGTTTCAATGGACTTGCCTTTATAAAGCATTGATCTGAGAGGCATTTTATGTCTACAGCGTTAGAGATGACACAATATTTTAGCACCCCTACATCTACTCTGCGTGCCTTGCATTTGAGCACTGAAATGATGGCTTAGGCTGTTTTGTAGTACTTGCTCTAGGTTAAAAAAAAAAATACCTTCCATTATTTTAGACAGTAGTTCCCTTATTCAGAATAAGACAGCTTCTAAAGCTGAAGATCAATAAATGGTTATTGTGTGTTAGTGTAATTCTTTTTTTGTATGCTACATCCCACTTGTCATACAAACTTGTACACATAATCCATTTCTATAGTGGTCCAAGGTGGGGTACTTGGAAACCCCTGTGGTTCCATGTCTGGAATGCAGCAGTGTGGACTCAGATTTAATCCTGTGAATAGCTATTTGTCCACAAAGGACCACTTACAATTTTGATAAAATTTTAATTTCTGAGAGTTTCAGAATTAAATTTAGGAAATAATTTAACTTTCGGGGGAAAAAGATCTACTGTGCAGAAAGATAAGCGCAATAGCATCCGAGTTTGACAGTGCATCCACTGCTGGATTTATCTCCCACCATTCTTCTTGACTGTCACCCTTTCTGATAGGTAACCACTTAAACATGGACTATATTTGTAATCTTCAATAACTAAAGAAGTAATGTGTTTAAAACCACACTTCAAGGTCTCTTCTCTCTGTCATCACTAGAATTTCAGGACTAGCAAGGAATATACTTGAAAAGAAATGTTAGAAGAATGTTACTTTATTTTTTAAATATTCAATTTGGGTATACGTTTATTTTTCATGGATGCACACATACTAGCCCATACAGATGATTTATGCATTTATTTTTAAGTGTAGCATTTAGCATTTTTATGTAGTTTTAATTTTATACCTTTTTTTCAGTGCATCAGAGTTATTTTAATTTCTAACATTGTCTTTCAAAGTAATTGTAACTTGGTGTCTGCTAGATTCATGTGTTTTCTGCTCCTGTATTAAGATGCTAATGAAAATATAGAAGCATGTTGCCCTCACAGGAGCTCACATGTATATCTAGATATGTTCATATGTAAATGCCTTCCCCCCTGCTTTATGCTAATAGTAGATGCTCGCTTCTGCCTATACTGCTTAACTGGCATGTGCCTGCTTAATCCATATGTTCTAGCTTACTTATGAGAATTTCATGCTGGATTGCCTCAAAGACCTTAATAAAGCCTGGAAAGATAGCATCTCTTGCCTCCCCCTTTCCCATCAGGCCAGTTATGTCAAAAAAAGGAAATTACATTAGTTTGACATGATCTGTCCTTGACAAATCTGTGTTAGCTTTCCTTATTGCTTTACCCTCTCTGAGGTTACAAATTGATTAGTAATCTGTTTTGCTTTTTTTGTCTGGGTATTAAAGTTAGGTTGGGTGATTTAATATCCCAGGTTACTCCACATTTTCTAAAGGTGGACGTTATATTTCCTTAAACCCTGTGACACTTCTTATCCTCCATGAGATTTCTGGAGCTGGCCAGTAACTATGTGGTGACACTGTCAGCTGTGTAGCGAGTACTCCAAAGGACTTCATCATGCCCTCCTAGTTAAACGCATCTAACTTAACATTCTCTCGTATTTTCTCCCTGTATTCTGGCCTATCACTGTGAAAATTAAACATGTTAAGGGGTGTTCCAGCAGCTTGATAACTTTCCCTACTAAGCAGTAAACTGCTATTCATTTTTCCTTCTTATTTCCTTTGTGCCTGAGACCTTTTAGCTTTCTTGGTTTTGTCCCTATCTGCCATTTGAAGCCTTTTTATGCTCCTTAATTATGTACCATTATTTGGTTATGGAACAATCAGTGTTTCTTGCACTAATTACATTTTTTTGTTTCTGTCATGCTACCATAACTTGCCATTCTCTCTTTATTCTTCCTTAGCAAAATCAGTTTGCTTATATGATTTGGGGGAAGTGAGCTGTTGCAGGAGTTGAAACCTGCTAAGTCACCCTGCAGCATGAATTTCTCCTGTGGGGTAAGTGGGTGAAATAAGCTTTGCTGTCTGTCATGTCCACAGGTTCCAGATGTTTGCCTCTCTAGAAAATAAAGCCTGTCTAGACTCAAAAAGAAAAAAAATAAAGTTACTGTGCAGAATCAGAAAGTACTTTAAGTGGGGGGATGACTTTGCTAGACTTTGATATTTTCATCTCTTGTATTCTCTGAACATCTCAACAGCATAAAAAATTAAAAGATATTTTCCTCTCCATGGCAGAGCTGTAGCAAAGAAGGGAGTAACTTTCTGCAGAAAGAATTAAATAGGCATAAGCAGGCCCAAAGTTAAGCCACTAATACTTCTTATGTTGCCCTACATAGAGTGGCAGCTTTTCAGGAGGGCAGGAGAAAGTGCCCCAAAATTTGGTGGAGAGCTTAGCAGCTGCAGCAGGTGTTGCAAGAAGGGCTGCACGCTTATGCTCATCCTTTTGTCCCTCCGTTATGCTTTGGTCCTCCCTATAGATTTGTGGCTTTAGTGGTGGTTCTGCTTTTTACTCTTTCACTTAGTTATGTTAAAATTCCTCAAAAACTCCCAGAAATAAGTTTAAGTGACCTGGTGTTGCTTACTTCAAACTCTCTAGCATCCCACTTTATCTTCCATTATCAATCAGTGTCTTCTGATTCGGGTGCATAAAAGTGTGGGAATTGTTGTTGGTTTGTGTTTTTTTTTTTTTTTTTTTTTTTTTTCCCTCTCTCCTCTTCCTTCTTCTTCCAAACTCTTTGCTGTGAGAGGGCAAGAGGGCTATTATAACTGAGAGAATGACTATGGTAAATGTTTCACATACAAATGTTTCATATGCTTAATAAAAAATTGTCAAAACACTGAAATATTTTTTTTCGGCTGCCACGTATGTTCTTCAAAGCATATTTGGTTGTAGATGAAAGTACAACATGAAACGAACGTATATATTTACTAATGGTTTCATCGTTCTATATTCAAATATAAGTGCCAAGTGGCGGCATCTTTTCAAAGACTAGATTTTAGAAGCGGCGTCAAGATGGGCACGTTTTGCTAGTTGTCATGACAGAGGTATAATGAAAGCAAGCCTAAGCGGTACAAATTGCTTGAGGAAAGGGCAAGGTGCTCATGAAGGGCATAAGGAAGGGTGACTACAACCACCTCCTGAAGCTCCTTGCACACCATAACCTTGGACCGTAACCTGCCTTGGCTTTTATTTTTGCCACAAAGGAAGCAGCTGTGTGAGGAACAGCGAATGTGCCCTGTGTGAGGCACCATCTCCTCGCTCAATATCCTGTCATAACTGGACCTCCTGAGCTTGCAGTGGTGAAGGGAGGCCTCAGGTAAAATAATATGGTGGAGCTGTGAAATTCTGGAGTACAAGGTCTGAATCTTTTACACTTTTAAAATGACTGGTGTAGGGTTCATGGTCACGGAGTCCCCTCAGAGCTGTTACGGACAAAGAGCATCTGCTACCTGGTGTCAAATTAAATGTGTGCAAGCGATGGGGAGGAAGGGAGCCACGGAGGCTGAAGCCCAAGAAATAGCTGGTGCTGCTGCACGCGAAAAATAATTGCAATGCAAATGACCTTTCCTGAGAAAATTTTAAAATAATGAAATCACTTGAATATATTTTTAACAGGTCATTCAATTAAAAAGGCTTTAAAATTAAGTTTCTGCTGCTGAACAAACAAAATGGCAATGAATCTGAATTAGCACTGTAAATAGTTTTAGTGGGTAAATATTAGGCCTCCCTGTAGTTAAAAATCTCCCTCTTTGTGTTTCTAGGCCAAAGTTTTCAAAGCTACCTACCTCAAGGCAAGCTCCTAAGTGTGCACAGAGGCCCTGGTCTTGCTTTTTTTTTTCCCTCTACTGGTGACTTTTGAACTTGGGCACATCTCCACATAGCTGAGTGGATCCACAGTGGTTTTAGATACAGCAGTGTTGGACCTGCTTCAACCCTAGATCTGCATTTTTCATTTCTCCCTGGGTGACTTTAAGGCTCCCTTGCTTTAATCTGGGGCTGGGCTTTGCCCTTATGGTGAGGGCATATAAATACTGCAGGGTGTTACTCATACTTGCCTCTTTATCAGTCTTCTGCAGGATCTTGCTTCTGATCCTGCTTCCTCCCCTATTTTCTGTTGTATTTGGAGTGAATTTAGTAATGGTAACATGTTTTGGCTGTTTTCCTTTTACCTGTATGTCGCTCAAATACGAATATTTTTCCACACTCTGTAGATGGAGACTCTTTAAAGGTAAACACGGGATCCAGGGAGTATGTAGGCCTTGCTGAATCAAAAGGAATGGTTTTGGGTTAATTTTAACACAGGTAGAAAGTTTAATTGAAGTTTTTTGCAATTTAGTGGCAAGTTTATACTGTCATTTGATGCAAAATATGGTTCCAAAATTAGTGTGAAACACTAGTTTTAAACTCACTTGCAAAACCCAAGAATAAGCACATTTAAAAATTAATTAGAGCTGCAAGAAGCTTCTCCCTGGAGATTTGAACTCCAGTGCACATGCCCTCCGAGCTCTCCTGCTCGCTACTGTTTTGCCCATTTAGTTTGCAGCTGGCTCACCTTGTTCATTTTTGCTGACCTAGTTTATCTGATTACTGTAGTTGGCTTTTGTTTTTTGTTGGGGGGGGGGGGGGGGGGGGGGGGGGGGGGG
>JAUBNY010000980.1:1308144-1368351 GCA_032275445.1 Crypturellus soui | reverse complement strand
CCCCCCCCCCCCCCCCCCCCCCAAAAAAAAAAAAAAGAAATGTATAATCCTTCAGACTTTTCAGGAGAAGTGATATTTAATGTTATATGTTCGTCTTACAGTTTTCATAGTCCATGTTTCTGTAGAGATGGAGACTTTGAATAATGTATCAAAACTAGTTTGCTACTCCAAAGTTCAAGGTTAATTGGTAGGTGCTACAATACTGGTATGATTTTCAAGGCTTAATTCCAGGCTAGGTTTCTGTACCTTGGAACCCATATTTAATGTTCCGAAGGGCTTTGGTTGGGACCATATTGAGCATTACTGGATTGTTTGGGCTGTGAATGCTGCAGGGTCTCCTCCCTGAGCCGCGAGCAGGGTTGAGTGCTCAAGTGCTGCAGAGCTCGTTTGTCTGGGGAGAAAAGTCCGTCCCCGCGGAGCTGTGACCACGGCTTGTTGTTCACGGAGGTGTCTGCTGCTCTGCCCGCTCCTCTGCTCGTTCCCTCTGCAGCAAGGAGCTGCGCTGGAAGTCCGTGGCAGCCCTCTTGGAATAGAAAGGAACCTTTTATTTCAAGGACTACATGAAACAACGCTTTTGAACCTGTAAGTTCAACACGCCCCACTAAAGCCCCACTGGTTTAAAAGGCCATCAGTAAACAAAGCTTTAGTAGATGTCCTCCCTTGTAAAGGAAAAGCATGCATGATTTACCGTCGCATTCAATGTAATGTCCTAGGGACCATCCAAATTTTTAAAACATTAGTTTTAATTTTATAAAAAGCACAATTCTGTAGTAGAGGAGGGCCTGGGAGTGTGGTCAAGCCAAGACCACAAAAGTGTCTGATACCTGCCTGATTCTAGCTGTTCTGGACAGAAATAAGAAGCTAATGAGAGAAGTTGTTGCTATTTTGGTTCATATGTTATAAAGAATAAGTTATTACTCAGTTATTGTTGCTTGCATGGTAAGACAGGCTCTTACTGCAAAAGAGGCACAGTGAGGTCATGTATTCCTCAGAGCTCTATTCAGTGCTCTGCCTGAACAACCTAAGTGTGGGATAACAGTGTTTTTTGGATCCCATCTAAAGAGTGGTGGTAACTGAGTTTTGGAAATGCTGTGTTTACCAGCTGACCTTTCCAAAGAACTGGAAGCCTCTTTACCTGAACTCCATACATGGCCTATTTATTATTATTATTCAAGTTTCATGTTAGCAAAATGCAATTTCTTATACGTGTTCAAGTGAGTCAATCCTAGAATATTGTCAGCTTCTCGTGATACCTGTTCATTTAAAAACCGTTCTGAAGCATCATTATCAGAGGATTGCCCTCGACTGATCTTCTTCGTGCCATGGCCCTGGCTGATCTTTATTCTTGGAACTATGGAACCGGTTTTAAGTTCTGTCTCTCCCGAAAGCTCCAAGGGAAATAAAGCATCATCTCTGAACTACGAAAGGCACAAACTACTTCCTGCAAGTCTGGATGGGCACGCTTCCCTATGTTCTTCCCCAGTGTCAAAACTTGAAAGCATTTTATTCACCATATTCAAGTGGTTTACTGATGTACTCTCCTTTCTTTATGCAAGACACAATCCTGCAATTGTCAAAAACTAAAAGCATACAGGCTCTAAATTAGGATTAGACGTTATATAGTTGCTGTTTAAGGATCACAGAGGTCCAGTTATTTCCTAATATTTTGATTTATGTTGGTAGCAGGTCATAAGTGGACAATTTGGTCCTGAAATCCAGTTCTTCTCCTTGTGTGAGCACACACTATTCTAATCCGACTCGCACAAGTGCAATGTGGTGAACAGGCAGCTACATACAGGTTGCTCCAAGAGCATCCGCGAGGATAAGGTTTATGGATTTGGGAACAAAAGTGGTAGGCTGAGTTTTGCTTCTTTTGTGTAAACTAGGATAACTTGGACCAACACTGCAAATCTACAGGCAGCTCTTTATGTGTGTGCATTTATTTAATGTGAAAACCTGGAAAAGTGGAGGATTTAAGGACTACAAAAAATACTTTTAGTGAAAAACATGAAAAGAAACCTCTGCACAGTATCAAAGGAAAATTCAGAAATTAAAATACCTTAAGGGGAGTAATAGCTGTATACAGAAGGACTCTTAGAGGAAGACAGGGTGAGAACTTGTGATTCAAACCTGACAGTCGGTAAATTCCAATAGTAGACAATAATTTTAATAGAGTGATTCACTAATTAGTTTACAACCTGAAGTAATGAATTCACGGTAATGTGTCTAAAATTTGGACTTGTAGACTGCATAGGTTTGAGTGCCTTTGAGAAATTGCAAAGGGTCAAAAGTTCTAAAACAGATTTTACTGGTATCTAGCAAAAGAGGGCACATAAATAGGAAAGTAGAGAAATATAAATTTTACTTTTTGCATTTTTAATAGCATACTAATATCCTGGAAGAGAAAACTTTCTCTGAGAATTCTGTTTCCAAAAACTGCTGGATCAAGCTTTCTGTTACCAGTAGAGTCAGAATTGTGTTCCTACAGAGTTAGAGGGCCAAATCCTTAGGACTTTAACTCTTTGGCTGCTGTGATTTTTATGATTTTAACTTACCAGCTAAAAATAGAGCAAACATGGATTTCTTAAGGAAGCTGCTAGATGAAAGAGCGAGAACTGACACATTTCAGTTATATTTTTGGCTTTCAAAGCAGCGGTAGCTGTCTGTAGGAAGAGATGTCCTGTTGCAGACACAGGCTTCAAATCTGTGCCAAAATTCACTTATTCGAATGCCTGGAATTAAGGATTTTTTTTTTTTCTTCTGTACTTTATTTATATACCTTTTGGAGGCTACCAGCTGTACTGCTGAGGCTTTTGTGCCACTACCAAGAAACTCGGCATTGCTGCTTCCTCTCCTTTCCCCCTGCAACTTCATCTCCCCACCAGAACTGTGCTCGAGAAGGGGATGGCTAATGATGGTGGCTTAAGCAGACTGTTGCACTTGGCTATGGGTGCTTCTGTAGGAACTCAGGGCGTCCCTGTCTGTTACAGTCTTGCTATAGGCTAGGCTATATGACTCCTATCTCCTTTAGTTGTCTCTCTTCTCTGTAAATTGTTTTTTCTTGTGCACTCTTTTTCCTTTCTCACCCATAATTTTCTTTTCCCTGTGTAATCTGTTCTCTAGTCCTTAAACACAGCTTCTAGGCGAGAGCTGATGGTTTCGGCTGAGCAGCCTGGCCTGCGCCTGGACGTGAGATTTACAGGCTGCCCAGGGAAGCGGTGGAGTCACCGTCCCTGGCGGTGTCCAAGAACATGTAGATGAGGTGCTCAGAGACATGGTTTAACAGGTATGGTGCTGGGAGGCTTACGGCTGGACTCGATGGTCTCAAAGGTCTTTTCCAACCACAGTGATTCCGTGATTGCAGGTATCCTTGTTCTTGTGTCCCACAAACAGGGACACCAGCGTTACCACTTTCCTAGTTATCTGCAGTTGCAGATTTAGCCAGTTATTACTCACTCTACCCCTTTATGTACTTGTGAAGTACATAAAGGGGTAGAGTGCTGCGCTCCCTGTTTTTTTTTTCCCCATGCCATAACCCCAGTTCTTGCAAAACTCCCAGTTAATCACTGCCTGAGTATTAATGTGACAGTCTCATTAATATATCTCAGAATCGACTCTGCCTTTTCTTTTGCAAGAACTTTGCACAGTACTCATAATAATCTGGGCATTTGATCTACTGTAATTCCCACATCCTTTTTGGCAGTACTGGCACTAGACTATCCTCTGTGCATTTCCTTTTAAGTGAGCATTTTATGTATAGCATTTAGCATTGTTATGTGTTTTTATAAAGCATTTTAGCCTTTTTATGTAGTTTTAATTTTATACCCTTTTTTCTAAGTAATGTCTTTCAAAGTACTTGTAACTTGATTTCTGCTAGATTCATGCATTTTCTGCTCCTGTATTAAGATACTAATGAAAATATTGAAGCATGTTGCCCTCACAGGAGCTCACGTGTATATCCAGATATGTTCATATGTAAATGCCCTCCCCCCTGCTTTGTGCTAATAGTAGATGCTCCCTTCTGCCCATACTGTTTAACTGGCATGTGCCTGCTTAATCCATACGTTCTAGTTTGCTTATGAGCATTTCATGCTGGATTGCCTCAAAGACCTTAATAAAGCTTGGAAAGATAGCATCTCTAGCCTCCCCCGTTCCCATCAGACCAGTTATGTCAAAAAAAGGAAATTAGATTGGTTTGACATGATCTGTCCTTGGCAAATCTGTGTTAGCTTTCCTTATCGCTTTACCCCCTCAGAGGTTACAAATTGATTAGTAATCTGTTTGGGTTTTTTGTCCGGGTATTGAAGTTAGGTTGGGCGATTTAATATCCCAGTCTCCTCCACATTTGCTAAAGGTGGACATTATTTTTCCCTGTCTTAAACCCTGTGAAACTTCGTAACCTCTGTGAGATTTCTGGAGCTGGCCAGTAATTACACGATGACACCGTCAGCTGTGTAGCAGGTACTCCAGAGGGTTTCATCATGCCCTCCTGGTTAAATGCATCTAACTTAACAGTCTGTCATCTTTTCTTCCTGTATTCTGGGCTATCACTGTGAAAATTAAACATGGTAAGAAGTGTTCCAGCAGCTCGTTTATTTTTCTTACTAAGCAGTAAACTGCTATTCATCTTTTCTTATTATTTCCTTCGTGCCTGAGACCTTTTAACTTTCTTGGTTTTGTCCCTATGTGCCGATAGAAGCCTTTTTATGCTCCTTAATTATGTACCATTATTTGGTTATGGAAGAATCTGTGTTTCTTGCACTAATTACTTTTCAGTTTCTGTCATGCTACCATAACTTGCCATTCTGTCTTTACTCTTCCTAACAAAGTCAGTTTGCTTATATGATTTGGGGGAAGCGAGCTGTTGCAGGAGTTGAAACCAGCTAAGTCTCCCTGCAGCATGGATTTCTCCTGTGGGGTAAGTGGGTGCAATAAGCTTTGTTGTCTGTCGTGTCCACAGGTTCCAGATGTTTGCCTGGCTAGAAAACAAAGCCTGTCTAGGCTTAAAAAGAAAAAAATAATGTTATTGTGCAGAATCAGAAAGTACTCCCAGTGGGATGATCTTTATTTTTGCTAGACTTTGATATTTTCATCTCCTGTATTCTCTCAACATCTCAACAACATAAAAAATTAAAGATATTTTCCTCTCCATAGCAGAGCTGTAGCAAAGAAGGGAGTAACTTTCTCCAGAAAGAATTAAGTAGGCATAAGCAGGCCCACAGTTAAACCACTAATGCTTCTCATGCTGCTCCACATGAAGCAGGACAGCAGCTCTTCAGCAGGGCAGGAAAAAGTGCCCCACAATTTGGTGTGGAGCTGTGGCGGGCATCATGAGACGGCCTGCGCACTTAGGCTCATCCTTTCCTCCCTCCGTTACGCCTTCGTCCTCCCTGTAGAATTGTGGCTTTAGTGGTGGTTCTGCTGTTCAACCTTTCAGTTAGGTTACGTTAAAATTCCTCAAAAAGTCTCAGAAATAAAGTTCTGAAGTGCCGCGGTGTTGTTTTCTTCAAACTCTGTAACATCCCCCTTTTTCTTCCATTATCAGTGTCTTCTGATTCCGGAGTGTAAAAGTGTGGGGATTTTTTTTCCCTCTCCAAACTCTTTGCTGTGAGAGGGCTATTATATCTGAGAGGATGACTGTGATAAATGTTTCACACACAAATGTTTCATATGCTTAATAAAAAATTGTCAAAACACTGAAAGAATTCTGCCTCCGCGAATGTTTTCCAAAGCAGGTTCCGTCGTAGATGCAAGTACAACAGCAGAGACTGAACATATGTGTTTACTAATGGTTTCATGGTTCTGTATTGAAATGAAATAACCAGGTGGCAGCATCAGTGCGAAAAGACTGGATTTTAGAAGCAGCATCAAGATGGGCACGTTTTGTAAGTGGAACCACCTCCTGAAGCCTCTCCCTCAGCGATGACGGCTTCTCGCGCACCATAACCTTGGACTCTAACCTTGGGCCGAAACCTTCAGCCATAACCTTGGACCATAACCTGTCTTGGCTTTTATTTTTGCCACAAAGGAGCGGCTGTGTGAGGACAGGCGCATGCGCCCCGTGTGAGGCGCCATCTCCTCGCTCAACATCCTGTCGTGCCCGGGCCTCCGAGCTAGCAGTGGTGAAGGGAGGCCTCAGGGAAAATAACGTGGTGAAGCTCTGGATTCTGGAGTACCAGCTCTGAATCTCTAACACTTTTACACCGTCCGGTGCAGGGTTCACGGTGGCGGAGCCGCCTCAGAGCCCTCAGGGACGTGGAGCGTCGACTACCCGGTGTGAAGGTAACCGCGCGCGAGCGGCCACGGCGAAGCGGGGGCTGAAGGCTGAGAAATGGCTGGTGCTGCCGCACGTGAAAAATGATCGCTATGCAAATGACCTTTCCTGAGGAAATTTTAAAATAATGAAATCACTTTAATATACTTCTAGCAGGTCATTCAATTAAAAAGGCTTTAAAATTAAGTTTCCGCTGCTGAACAAACAAAACGGCAATGAATCTGAATTAGCAATGTAAATAGTTTGTTTAGTGGGTAAATATTAGACCGCCCTGTCGTTACAAATCTCCCTCTCCGTGTTTCTACGCCGAAGTCTTCAAAGCTGCCTACCTCCAGGCAGGCTCCTAAGTGTGCACAGAGGACCCGCTCTTGCCTTTTTCTTTCTCTGCTGGTGACGTTTCAGCTTGGGCCTGTCTCCAGCCCAGGGGTGGATCCACAGCAGACTTGGGCGCAGCAGTGTTGGGCCTGCTTCAGCCCCAAACCTGCGTTTTTCATTTCCCCCGTGTGATTTTAAACCCCCCTTGCTTTAATCTGGATCTGGGCTTCGCCCCCGTGGCGAGGGCATATCCACGCTGTGGTGTGCTACGTGCTCACACTCACCTTCATCAGCCTTCTGCAGGGCCTTGCTTCTGCTCCTGCTCCTGCTGTGTCCCGTGTTGCATTTGGAGTGAGTTTAGCAACAGTAACGTGCTTTGGCGGTCTCACCTCAGGTGTGAATGTTCCCCACACTCGGTAGATGGAGGCTCTGTAAGGTAAACTTGGGATCTGGGGAGGATTCAGGCCTTGCTGAATCAAAAGGAATGGTTTTGGGTTAGTTTTAACACAGGCAGAAAGTTTAATTGACGTTTTTTGCAATTTAGTGACAAGTTTGTAGTGTTGTTTGATGCAAAATATGGTTCCAAAATTAGTGTGAAATGCTAGTTTTAAGCTCACTTGCAAAACTCAGGAATAAGCACATTTAAAAATTGATTAGAGCTGCATGAAGCTGCTCCCCGGAGATTTGAACCCTGGTGCACATGCCCTCCGAGCTCTCCGGCTCGATGCTGTTTTGCCCATTTAGTTTGCAGCTGGCTCACCTTGTTCATTTATGCTGACCTACTTTATCTGATTATGGTAGCTGGCTGTGGCACAGGGGCAGGAGGAGGAGGCATCGCCGCTGCTCTGGCACGTGAGGCTTTGCACTGCCTTTTTTTTCTTTTTTTTTTTTTCCCTTCCTGTCCCTCCTTCCTTCTCTCCCTCTCTGCTTTGCTTTTTTTAAATGTAAAAGTGCCTTTAAACGCCCTGCTGCGTTGCTGCATTATAACACTTCTTAAACGGACATGTCCCTTCAGCCCTGCTCTCGTGGGGTTTTCTTGGGTGAGAAAGCCAAGCTGGGGTGCTGGCTCTGAGCCCCAGCATAACCTGGTCCCCAGGTAGCCGCCTCTGAGGGCAGTGCCGGGCTGTGGCCGGGCGCACGACAGAGCCGCCAGCGTTTCCTGCTCGCGGCGGATGCAGCAAGGCCTTTACTGGCCCGACGTGTGCGTGCACGCGGGTGGTGGGCAGCCTCGGGGCACTGAGGCTTTAGTAAAATCCAGAAGCCAAAAGACCTCCCTGCTCGGGGGCTTAGGAATATTTGCAAGGTAAATTGGTAACTGTGGCAAAATTTCTTGTTTTTTAAATTTGGTTTTCTTTGGTTTCTTTCTTTTTGGTTAACTTTGGAGAAGTAGAAACTTTTAATTTCAATCCTTTTTTTTTTAAGTTTTGGATTTTTGTAGCTGACCTTTTTAGTTGGAGTAAAAATATATTTTCATGTTGTTTGGAGTGACTCTTAAATTTCCCCTCCTACACAACAATATTCTTTTGGTTTTGTGGCTAAATCAAGAAATGTGCTCTTCATACAACTTTCTAGTTATGAACATCTGACCTAGACAATTCAATACTGCTCTCTGCTGTGTGGTGGGAGTTATAGAAAAAATGTTTAGCTTAACAAGTGTGTTATACTTCTTTCAGTATGCAACAGAACATGCTTTGAGTACACATCTTTGCCCCAGTCTGCCCACACTTTTACTGCTAGAGCAGATCTCTCTGGAGGTTGTTTAGCCCCTTCACTGATTTTCTTGTGCATGGGGTGGATGTTAAAAAAACAAAAGGTCTGTAATAGCTTAGCTAACCTTACATAAGATATCTGTGATTTTTCTTATCTACAAAGTTTTTTTTGAATTTTGATTACATAGGAATGTAGAAAATTTTTTTTTTTTGCTTGTGTCCTTATGACCGTTTTTTTTTTTTTCACTTGGTGAATAACAAAAATGACAAGGGAAAAATAGAGAACAATTTCACACCTGAGATTGAAGAAGTTGATTACCGTCATTTTGATGATGTGCCTTTTATACGTTTGCAGTGGTTAAGAAAGACTTTATGGTTTGGAGCATGAGCACTTTAGAGTGATTCAAAATTATTGAAGAGCTACAAATTTTGTAAAGTGCTTCAATTTGTTAGTGACTCAAGCAGCATTGTAGTGAGTTTTGTAGGGCTTTTAGTACTGTCGTGTATGCACAGCCTGTAAATGTTCTTGTAATCTCTCTCTCTTTTTTTTTTTCATTCCTTTCCATGTGTTGGTATTCTTGTTCATAAGATTCCCTCTGCTAATATCAACATTTCTGTCCAATAGGTGCAGGCTCTGCCCGGGTGAAGTAGGGGACTGCAGTGATGCTCTCCTCAGAAAAGAAGCCCTATCTTGGTGTTGGCATCAATCTCATTAAAGATGATCAGTCTCTTGCTGAGCAAAAAGTGGGTGCATTTTTCACACTCACGTGTTTAAAGACCAAACAGTTTGAGAAACTGAGATTGGAAAAAGCTTGCTATTTTAAAAAATAGCCTAGCCCACTTTGCAAAAAGTCTCTGCTAAGTTGTCACTGTCTTACTAACTCTTATGGGCTTGAAATCACTTTTACTGACAATGGTCAGGATCTTATTCAAAGTGGTCTTAGATATTCTAAGGAAACTGTCTTGTTATATGATGGTATGATTTGCTTACTTTGAATATAAATCATAGTTTTTGTACATGTTTTCCCTCATTTCCCCCCCCCGCCCTTATTTTGCAAAGCAGCATGAGAATAGTTCAATTTGCTTTGCAATCTCCATCATGCACCCTGGTAAGGCTGAATGCTTGAACCTTGTGGTTTTATGAAACAGATGCTTTGCCCTAAAATGAAGAGGGAGCACCTGTGTGTCCTGTTAATAAGGCATATCTAATTCAATATTTGCACAGAGTAAAGTGAAACCTGCTAACAAATTTATACTGCGTTTTCTGGAAAAACTTGACCTTTTTTTCTTGCACATTAGGAATGACCTGACCTCTGTCAACTTTCATGTGTTGCTTTTACCCTCTGGAATGTGACATCTGCTTTGTTGTAGTTGGTCATAAATTCCATTCTGTCTTCTGAATGAATATAACTCAAAATCATAAACTGTTTGATCTGAATGCTTGTAGCAAGTGAGAGTTAAATTTGTCTGCTTGGAGGTGTGTACTCATTTTCTTGGGGGCTGACTGGATGCAAATACTAGCAATTTGGTTCTCTCAAAATCAATGAGAACTTTCATGCAAGGAAAATAAATCATTAGGATTTGAACTAATATCTACATAATAACAAACCTAAAGAATGTCTTCTTTAGAGCACTCTTATTAGGAATATGTTAATAAGTGAATGCCTCATCATCAGTGCTGTTATATAATTTTGAAATCCCAAGAGTAAAGCATTGGCAGCCTGCCTTTTTTTTTTTCTTTTTTTTTTTCCTTTCTCTCCTCTTAGAAGTGTAAAGAAATTCAATCTTTCCACGGGAGGAACCAGCAACAGTCTGTATTTGCTACTTTTGGGACATATGATCTTTTTAGGACCTACTGGGAGAGCAGTTAATAAGGGCAATTGCATGGCCACAGTAAATGTTTGTGGGCCATGTTACACAACAAACGGCTGAGATTTACATGATTAAACCTGGAATGAATCGTCGTAGTTTAATAATTAGCTGCCTTTAGACAAGGTGATGCACCTCAGAGTGTGTATCATCGCAGTATATGTTTATGAATGTCCTTTCTCTTTCCAGAATGGTAGTTAATATCCCTCCCCAGCGCACCCAAGCTTCAAAACTCTCCATAAAAACAGAAGGGCCTCAATGGTGAAGCCACAAATCCCAAGAGATTTGCGACGTTGCAGCTGACTCAGTGTAAACAGAGCTGAGCCAGGGGTTAGCGCACCCTGAAAACCCACTCCAGGCGCACTCAGACCCTCATTTACAGGGCTAGAGATTTGGCAGCTGGAAGGGAACAAAGGTCCGGACTGCTTTTCTTGGGCTTTGCAAGTGCGTCGGCCATTCAGTCAACAGGTGCCCGTGCCGGGCACGGGGCACCTGCTCACTCCACGCTCGCAATTAGTGTTCGCATTAATGAAGCATCACCTGTCGTAATGACGGGTGAAAGACCTGTAGAGAAAAGGAGGAAGAAATGAAGCTAAACCAGATGCTCATGCATGATATACAGCAATGTGGATAAAGAAACAGGGCCACGTGGAAGCGGTGGGAGCGAGATGCTACGTCATGGGACAGGCCACATTATTTTTCATAATAAATGCCATGTCTCTGGAAGATAAACGGCCAGCAGACTTGCAAAGGCTTGTCCCTTCAAAAGAGACTTTGTCCAACCACCTGATTTTATAGATCGTTCTATGCATTTCATATTCATGGGCCTTTCTTCCGTCCCTTTTCCTCTCTTCCCTCAAGATAATTTTTCACTCCTTGTCTTTTTCAGCTTGTCTGGGTTATTTCACACCGCAGCAGGTATCCCTTGCTGCTTCCACACTGACACATTTTTTTCAGAATGTGGTGCTTTGTTATCATTGGGAAAGAGTTGATGTGGTGTGGCAATGTCTCCACTGCACCTTGTTCTCCGACCCCAACATCCGCCGTGGTCGCTGGAGTCATCTCCTCCTGCCGATTATCACTTGTTGTCATGTCTGTTCTCAGATCTTGTTCCCTTCCAAAATTTATCTGTGTTGTGTATGCATAAATAAAAATTGCAGGGAAGAAAGCACAGTCAAAAAAATTACTCACCTCTTAATGTAGCGCTGTCTTCTCCCATCCCACTATCCGCCTTCCTCCTCTCTGAAGGCGTGGGCATCTCACCACTTCATATATCTTCCTGTGACTTTGTCCAAGTGAGTTTGTTGCTAAATTCTTTTTAGTATGAAAAAATCTCTTCTGGAGGTTGGTGAACTGTGGCTCTACTGGCAGGGCTGGATGATGGATGGCGTTATTCAGTGACGGTTGTGCACGCGCTAGTGGTGATGCCCAAATGACAGATACGTGTCTCCCTGCATGAGGATCAAGCTACTGGGTTCTGAGTAGAGATGATTTAATGCCCAATATCTGGTTTGAGGAGCTCCTGAAACCCAGGTAAAGGATGTGGATGGAGCTGGTGGCCACCTTGCTCCTCATTTCGGGATTGTGCCAAGCCTTGTTTTGGCTGTCCTTTTCCCTTAGCCACCAGTTGGTGCAGCCTGGGGATGCTTGCTGGGACTGTGCGGCGACGGCAGGAGTGAAACGGGGAAGGCCTTGATAGTTTCAAAGAGTCAGGGCCAAGAGGCGGCAGAAAAGAGTTAACTTTTTTCTCATCGTAGGTAGAACTGAGATTGCTTTAGTAAGCTAAGGGCTTGAAAAGGAGGAAAAAGCCAGTAAAAAAGCATATTTATAGCAAAAAGAGTAGGCAATGTGTTCACCCACATTGTTACAGCAACTCTTTCGAATATATATCATGGCAGTGGATCTTTTCTTTCTCTTTTTTTTTTTTTGGAAGTCAGTGCTGGAACTGACAGGAGAATATTGTGCCTCTGCCTTGAGTGGTGACTAGCCCAGCTAAACCTCCCTATTCTTCCTTCCTCTTCGTCAGTACAAATGTAAAGAACAAGTTTGTTGTGGCAGGTACTTCATGTGCCTCCCTTGTCACAGGGGTCCTGGCTTTTGTTCTCAGATGTGAGGCATGGCAGGTCAGTTGAGGGGACCCTTGGCCTCTGTGCAGCCCTGGCGAGGCCTCCCCTGGCTCCAGCGCTGGGCTCTGCAGCACAAGAGAGACGTGGACCCACCGCAGTGAATCCAGCAAAGAGCAGTCTCAGACCTCCTCAGGTTACATTGCTTTCTCTCTCTGTTAGTTTTGACACAGGTCCCCTGTCACGTTTGCATCCCTCGAAACAAGCAGGCCGAGCGAGCTGTGTGCCCGCGAAGCTCAGCACGGTGGTACCCAGCTGCTCGGGACGAGCGCAGGCGGCTCGCACCGACCTCGGGAGTGTCTGCACGGAGAGAGCATCGCGCCCAGCCCCTGGGCTACCAACCATTGCCACCGCACAGACCTGCTGGGTCAGGGAAATGCCTACGGGTAAATTTTCCAGCTTGCTGTGTTATATCTAGGCAGGGCATCTGAAGGGATTGAAAGAACCCCTTTCATAATGGCAGTTTTCTGACAACTTGTAAGGTTATCAGTATTTTGTGACTAATGCAGCAAAACTGATGACTTTTAAGCATCATTATTATTTTGCAGATATATATTTTGTAACCTTACAGTCCTTTTATTATAATGAAATTGATTCCAAAATTCTGTACTTGTTTTATCCTTTTAAATATATAGGTAATGTGTATTATAATAGCCAAGAATGTATTCTCTTCAGTTCCAAATGTCCCCGCAACTTTGCAATAATGATGTCTCAGTTCCAAAATATTGTACAATGCAGCAATTTGATTTAAAGACAGAATACATTGAATAAGTCTGTGAAAATTATGATTTAGTTATATTCTTCTTCCCACTACTGAAGAGGATTATAGAAGGAAAGCAACAGGTCAGTTTATATGAAAGTTTTTTTTAAGGGGAAAAATAATAGAGTGTCTTGGGTCTGTATTTCATTCTGAATTTTATATGTAATTTACAATTCTAGGGAGAAAAGTATTACAGGGTTTCATGTTACAATTCGTCTCACTGAAGTAACTGGTATTTTCGTAAGGCACCTGATTAGTAGCAAGCCCCCTTTTTAACAGTGGCAATGCAAGTATTGGAATAGCCATGGTATATACAGCATCCTGGAAACATATATAGGAATAAATAAATAATAAAAAAAAAACTATAGCCCCTGCATGATTTAGTGTGGATATGCAATATATGCAACAAAGCTGGACTCTGTTGGGGGTCTTGCTATTAATGTTAATTATTTGGGTGGTGATTTTTTGTACTCTAAATGCAGCTGTGTAAGAAAGTTTTTGCAGTGCAACATAAAAGCCATTTTTACTATGTTTACAACTATTAACATTAACCTGTATATCTCGCATTAAAATATATTTTATTTGTAACTACATATTCAAGCAAATTGTGTTTTTTTTTTTTTTTTTTTTTTAATCCCAGTCTGAAAAAGTTAGGTCTGAAAAATCAAAGTTCTGGCCAGTGGGACAACGAATTGTTCCGAGTCACTCGGGAAGCAGGAAGGCTCTTCGGGGCGGCAGATTGCCTTCCGCCAGGGTCTGACCCTGGCCCCCCCTGCCCAGGAGCTCCCTGAGCGGGGATGTGGGGACTTGGGGGTCCCGCGCAGCACAGGGGGCAGGTGCTGGGGCCAAGGGGGCCTGGGTGCTACCAGCTTGTGGCATCCCAGGTGTCGGGACAAAGCGAGGAGGGTTCAGGAGTCGCCTCTGAGTGTCCTCCCGTCCTGGCAGCCCCACGGCTGTGGTGGCCCCATCCCGCAGAGCAGCCCCCCTGGCTGCAGCGGGTGTCCCAGCGGCCGACGGAGGGCCCTGCTCAGCCATCACCAGGGTTAAATAAAATAAAGTAAGGTAAATTAAATTTAGTTGTCTGTAAAGCACTGTGAAGCTAAGAACTGGATCCCAAAGATAAATAAAAGGAATGATTTAAATGTCTGTTTCCCCTCTAGGCTTGGGAGAAATCAGGTGTTTTTAGCACTTTTTGCCTGGGAAGTGTTTCAAGACCAGACGCCAGTTACAAGCAGTTTGTCTTCGCTTCTCCTTTGCTGCAGGTATCACGTCAAGTTTTCCAGATGATCTCCTTGGCAGTTGCTAATTTGTTGTTTGCAATAATGACTGGAGCCTGAGAATAACTACCCCCAATACAAATACATTGCCCTAAACTCTATTTTACATTGGATTGTGAAACTCTTTGCATGTCAATACACATGCAATAGTGTAAAGCTTGCTTTTTTTTGTAGAAAAACTATTCAAAATGATTGCTTGAATAAAAGTATTAATTTCCATGTTACATTATTTTTATAATTAAGTAATGCTCATATTAAGATCTTTTAATGGCAAAATGTAACTAATATTTCTCTATTGCTCCAAATTTCATCTAAAGACACAGCTGATGAAATAATGGAAGAAAGAGAGTTTAATATAAGGTATGAATAATAAGTGATCGGGGGAAAAAAAATAAGTGAATGGAGATTTCATGATTTTGATGTCTCCTGGGAAGTGATTTTTTTTTCCTCCCCATATCATTTAAAAGATTTTTCTTCCATATGTCTCTAAGATTAGTTATAATGATAATAAATAGTAATGATATCTTACATTAACTATGGTAAATGAAATGAAACCTTCACAAAAAAAAAAAAAAAGAAAGGTTAAAAAAAAGAGCAGGTAACCAAAGCACTGCTTTTCTGGTCACCTCCTTTATGAAATTCTCAGGCTCTACCACTCATCCCTTCTACCTCAAAAATGTTAAACAATTTGAAGGTTCAAATATTTGAGCAGAATGGTAAATATGGAGGCAGCTTTTATGCGGCTTGTTTAATTATGCTTATTGCCTTATGGCCCAGGCAGGCTCCCCCGGGCACATGGGGCTTACATTGCTTCAGGAAAACTACCACTTCTGTGGGATGACATCCATTCAGCCACTGTTTTGGGGAGTGGAGAAGAGCATCCCTGACAGCCTGAGCCCTGGGGATGTTAATTCATGTATTTTCTGTGCCCCCGGCACACCAGTCCTGCTCAGCGCCTCACACGGATGGGATCTATGTGTGTTTCCCCTTCCAGGTGGGGAAACTGAGGCAGGCGCTGGCCAGGCACGTAGCTGGGCCCGTTGGCCTGAAACAGCACTGAGGACGGGCCCCTGGATGCTCCCAGCACCTCCTCACGTCACCCGTCTTGGTGTTCCCTCAGCCCTGCCCTGCTGCCTCGCGAGCACTGGGGTGCTGCCTTAGCGACACAGGCGACCATTTCTTACACCCCGTCAGCCTGAAGTGGTGGCTGCCTGTTTGGGTACCCCAGTATCAGGGGCCATGTGTGTACAGAGAGACCCATATCTTACTGGAATTTTACTGAGATTTTGTGGGAATTAGTCTTGAGCTCCTAATGGAAGGGGAAGCAAGAGCCTTGAGGAAGGTGTTAGTGTTTTAAAGAACTGCACTTGTTCTGAGACCTTTTCAGCTCTTTGGAGAAACACAGACATTTACACAAGACTATATGCAAAAATTATGCTTCATAGAAACTAAGAGAAAAAAAAACAGAGTGAGAAAAGAAACTATCTTCCATCTCCACTGTGAACTGCTGCTCTTAAATGGAGATACTAATAGGTTAGGAGAGGCAGTGGAACTTTTTAACTATAAAAAAAACAATATGATGCATAGCTACAGCTGAAGCTGTGGAGCAGTTATCACTGATTGTTTTTTAAAAAATTTAGAGCAACATTTATCAGCACAGGTTCAGGTATTCTTGTATGTACAAAAAGCCACTGAAACAGATATCTCAAATTTTCCCTGCCAGCATATTTCCATGATTTTAAATCCATGAAGCTCAAGGAGAGACTGCCTTCATTGAACATGGAAGTCGTCGCCTCAATGAAGGAGTTTGGTCGGGCTGCTTGGAACACGCTTTTGCAATAGGCTCATCGTCATAAAAGGCTCATTTCCCTGATTATGATAATTGTTTGTCAGGGAGTAGGCCAACCTTTGGTAGTACAATTTGCATTTTCATGTTTTCAGTGCTGCACAATTATCCTTGTGGAAGCAGAAAAGGGCTGGAGTGGAAGCCACACTGAAACATTATGGCCATCATCCTGGTATTACAGCCCAGTTAGGTTGGTGTAATTCCCTAAAATCATTTAACATATGTTGCAGTAGCTAGGCTTTTTTTTGTTCCCTCCACTAATCCTGTAAGATTCAGGACAGGATTCCCGAGGTTATTTTCAGATTTCTAAGTTTGCTCATGGGTGGTTTGTATTCCTTTTTTTTTTTTTTTTTTTTTTTTTGTATTTTCTTTTGTATTCATTATTTCTTTTCCCTTTCACTGCTTTTTTGGTGCCTTCTCTCCCCGTACTAGCATGCATGCTCTCTCATGGCAGTGTTTTAGTGGGTTGCAAGGTCTGTGCGCTGGAGCCCTGCTGCACCTCTGCATCTGTGTCCCTTCTGGAGGCAGAGGGGCAGGTCTGCTGGGCAAGCCCGCAGGAAGGGTAAACAGCCAGCGTGCTGCGCTCTGATGTAAGCAGAGCAGCTCTTCTGATACTCGCACAATTTTTAAGGTCTGTAATGCTGTAAGCCTTGCTATGACAGGCTTGACACTCCATGATAGTGCTGCAGAAAATAGAATTAGGTTTCAATGTTTTATGAAATTCGGTGTTTTAGAGTCCTTATATAACTCTGAGCCGAGAGAAATAACATCACAGCATGAAAGAGAAGCTACTTCTTCAAATGAATTGGCATTTCAAGTTTAGATTTAAAGAGAGTAAACACGATGTTAGGGATTTTAAAACCTCTGTGTCCAAGCTGCAGTTAGCTGGTGAGGAGGTTTTCCTTGCGGTGCTGCAGCAGTGAAATAATGACATCTCAAGGCTTGTGCACAGCATTAACAGGCAGGGAAGGTCCCAGAACTCAGTTGACTCAGCAGTACCTGAGCAGACTGTGGGATGAGCTTAGGAAATATCATTGCCTTTAGGAATTAAATGTAGAGGTTCCTTTAGCTTGTGTAAAGTTCTATGTGCCATTTGAAAAAGGTACTTGGAGAAAAGGAGGCTGGTTTTTAATTTTAATGCTTTACTCCTCTATGTTTAAGTAGATCTCTAGCTTGCTCTGTAAAAAGTGAACAGTCATCCCAAGTGAATAACATCTAAACAAAATGAAATTTCTCTATTTACTCTAATATCAACCCAAGAATGTGGATATCAATGCCTACGGGTTCATCTCTCCAGCAGCCCAACCCATTACAGCAGTTATTAAAAATATGCCACTCTACACTAGCTTCTAAATGTGCAACCTCCTCATTGGATTTTGCTCCAACAGAGTAAAAGGGAAAGTGATATTCAAGTGTTGTTTCTTTTGAGCCTGTTTCCAGTTCTGGTATCAAAACAGAATATTTCCCCCCAAATGCCACTGTCAATCACAAGGTTTTCAAAGGGCTTTCTGCGTAGTGCACCTTTTTTCTCCATGATGATACTGCTCAAGTTGGGTCTACAGGAAGTGGCTCCTGAGTCAGGTTTTTAAAGGCTGGAGGAAGAACTTTATGTGGAGCCTCAACAGGGGCCCGCTCGCTTGCCCTGTCTGCAGTGGGGACAGGCTGCCCTGGCGCCGTGCCCTCGCTGCCTCTGGCTTTGTGTGTGCCCAGCCTTGCCTGATGCTGCCAAGATCTCTGCCCTTGGAGGGTAGTGGATGCCAGTTGCCTCAGATTAGTGGGCAGTGATGTTTGCTGTCCTGAGTGGTTCAAAGGGGTGTAGATATGTATCTGCATGGCTCAAAATCTACTCCTCATGTGAGCTTTGTTGGCTCTATCTCCTTCTCAGCTCCCTGTTGCACAGCTGGCAGGGAGCAATATTCGTTATGCTTTTGTCATCGCTGCCACTGCCAGATTGAGAGGAGAAAGGATTATGGTTGGAAAGAAAAATGGATTAACCCAAGAGCCCACAAGGTCCCGAAGAATATCAAAATGGTGACAAAGAAGAGCAGGAATCAGTGCTACCATGGTGTCAACAACTGTGTTTTTTTCTCTTCTTTCAGTATTCCTGGCCCTTTTCGTTGCTCTGCTAAGGCCATCAGAGAGATGTCTTCCCTTCTGACATTGCTTTCTCTCTATGCTGTGAGTCTGACCTTTTATTTTTCTTCCTTTCAGCTCTATCTTCTTTCTGGCCAGGCCAGTTTATTTCTTCTCTTATCTGCTCAGAGATTTCTAATCTTTAAAAGCTCTTTACTGCATTTGACTTTTTGCTTAAAATCTCCTTTTCCTTCTACACTACTTCTGTGTCTCTCTTATTTTGCTTGGGATTTTACTGATATCCAGGAATAAAGATCAACAGTGTCTGGAAGGAGCTCTCTGGCTATTGTCTCCCACTTTTTGTTTCATTGTTCTCTCTCTCCATCTGGTTTTCACTTCTGCGGTACTTTGAGCTTTCCAAAGTTTTCCCTAATTCACATCATTGGACTTGTGCATTTGGATCCCCTGGACATGTCTTCTGTCTTCATCTCATTTCTTCTTAATACTCCTCTCATTTCACACCCATCCTTCTTTTGATGGGCTCTCCACATGCTCTTGTCCCAGGTCTCCTAAAGAGGAGCAGACTTCATTTCTCTTCCTGTCACACTGTCATCTGCCCTGACTACTTGATCCAGTTGCCTAGTCTCAATATCCTGACTTTCTTCTTCTGGCCACTTCTACAGGACTTGCTCCCTGGATTTGAAATATTTCTTCTGTACTGAATTTGTGCTCACAAACTATTCCCACTTTACAAAATCCTGCGCATACCTGCGCATAGTTATTTCTACAGATTATCTCTTTGTTAGGTTTTTCATTACCTTGGTTTCTGGACTAATCAAGAACATGGCCTTACTATCTTCTTACTTAGTTACCTTCAGATTGCTCGTCCATAGCAGCATATATATTTTTTTTTCTATGGAGAATGGAGTATATTTTATTTTATGTTACAGTGTCCATGCATGAAGTGAAGGGTTGAAGGGTTGGAAAGTTTCTCTGACTTGGCCACTGTATGTATTATTACTGCCCGTGAGGCCAGGTATCTTTCTGTAGATTTACATCGATGTACCTTTCAATACTTTCCCTCATCATTCTCAGCTTGTGGTTTGATTTTACTGCAGAAGATTTGATTGCTGAATGGATCACACTGCTTTTTCCTTTATCTAAGGAGAAGACTCTGAGCCCCAAATCCCCCAGTCTTTTCCAACCTGTAAGAGACTTCATCTTTTCCTTCAACTCTTGCTTTCCTGTACTAGAAAGTGCATTTCACAGCTGTCATATAAATACCTTTCTCACTGCCTTCAAATATGCATGAGGGTGTAGCACTAGGATGGGATTTTTGAAGTAGTCTTAGGGGTTGTTACCTATTTTCTCTACATTTAAATGAAAAATATTTATGTCAAATACTTTTAAAAATCTGAGCCTGGTGCTGAGATTTTGTTATTGCAGTTGTGAAACAGAGAGTTCAGAAACCGAGTGTTAATGCTGGCTTACAAGTGTGCATTTGCCATGCTAGCTCCTTAAAGCAGATTGCCGGTTCAGAAAAGCGATTTCTATAGTCTACACTTAAATACAAACAGCTCATAATAACACAGTGATTTGCTTATCAGAAAATCTCATTTTATTCTTATTAGAAATTACTGCCTGTCTTGTTTCAGTTTCCATGTATGATCTGTACGAAAACTTGTTGCATACATGTGAAGTATTGAAGTCTGCCTGATATGAGTGATTTTCACAGGGCCGTATCTCTGCGCAGGTGCCTAAAGCCTGGGTGTTGGATAGGTGTGTGCTTTTCAGGGCACATGCTGTGCTTCGCTTTGAAGCAAAATGTGGCCAGTATTGTGCAGACTTGACTCGTGGCAGGCCCATCAGGTGGTTCCCTGTTTTTCCACTTCTCTTGGGATGCAGCAGAACCTGCAGGCAAACCTGGTCTGTGCCTGGGAGCCGCCTGGGAAGTGGCTCTTTCTCCAGTGACCATTTTCTGGTAGGGCAATGGTGCAACTGCTTCCTCTCCCACCTTCCCTAAACAAATTGCTCAGTGAGAGCAAATCATATTGCCTTGTTTCAGCCTCTGTGTCTCTAGCAATGGCTAGTGCAAAACAGTGCTTAGCGGTGTGGAGACTTGGGTTTTTACCAACTCCTTTGCCTGTTTTTTTTATATATTTTTTTTTGAGGGAGGACTGGGGGTGTCACATAATTAGGTAGATTCCTGTAATTAGAACAGGAATCTAATCCTTAGTCTTGACCTGTACTGATGAATTCTATCCCAGCTTAACCCCCTGAAACCAGGCTTTCACCACTCGCAACGTGGGCAGATCCCTTCACCTAGATTACTTTGTAGTCACTGTTGGGCCATTCTGTGTCTTCTATTGTTTTTGAAAAACTTAATAAACTCACCACAGGAGAGCTGCACTGTGTATCTTTACCTATATTTTTCCTCTACTTTCTTTTTTTAAGCCTATTTCACAGGATCTGGTATTACTCAATGCTGACTCAGTAGTGATGCTAACATATGCCTCTTAAATGTAGGAACAATGTGTGCAAACCTGACAGCAAAGGGATTGAAAATTTTCCGGAGCTGATGAATAGCTTTATGAAACCATCTTTCTCACTGAAGTGAAAGAGCAAATTCTGCATCCATACCTTGCATAGTCAGATGGATGCATACAGGTATTGAGGCTCTTCTCTGTAGGGCACTTGCACTTAGTGAGTGTGACACATTCCAATAATCGAAATGCTATAATTGCTTACTTCAGGAAGGCTGCGTTCAGGTGGGTTATAAGCATGCACAGCATGTATTTGGTTGCTAGATAAGCTTGTAGTTGACTTTTACAGAGAGAAAGCAGAGGTTTTAGAATTGCAAGTCAAACATGCTGATGTTTCTAACCTGGAGCTCTCCATTTCGAACCTGCTAGTAGTCTCTGTGAGGTGCTGAATTTTCCTCCTTCGTGTGGAGAGCTGTATAAGGTAGGAGAAGAGGTGATGGAGGGTGCTCAGTCCTTCCTGTCTCTCTTGGCCGTCTGCTCTGCTCGTGTTCACAGACACCGTCAGTCCTGCCTGCAACACCTGCATTTGCCCAGGACAGCAGATGGGGAACGGACCTCATGTAAGTTTGTGCAGGCCTGTGACTGAGGACTTGTGTGGGAGAGAGCACTAAGCTTTCTTAGCTTGGGATAATTGGCTTTGGGGCCAGTGGTGTCAAGGCCGCTTTCACAGTTATGATAGGCCTATTTGTGGGTGAGGGAAGGAGAAGGGAAAGTTGCCTTATACTCCTCTCACTGCACATCCATATTATGACATGTCCTAATTTTAGGGCATGTCCCAAGCTTAGCGTAATTGGCTTTGGAGCCAATGGAGTTAATGAGGCATTCACAATTGTAATAGGATAATTGGAATTCATTTTACACTCTTCTCATTAAACGCCATATAGGGAGACTAGTGGTCATCCCCACCTGTGTGCTGCAGCTGCCAAAATGTAGTATTTTTCTGGAACATCATTCTGCTTGTATCCCAGGATGTTGGGGTCAGGATAAAAGCCACAGGCTGGCAGTGTCAACGTGTCCCCAGCCTCTGGACACCAACCCCCCTGGATGCGGGTGTTACGTGAGGGAGGGCAAGGACCTGTCCTGTGGAGCACAACTCACCTCAGAAACTTTATTTTTTTTTTCCTCTAGGCACCACACAGCCTTTGACTCATTTTCAGGCAGCAGAAATCCTCTACCTCGCGCCTGAGGTTTCTTTGAAGGAGAACATTAAGTACCGGAGCTTGGCGACAAACATGGTAAATGCTCCGCAGATGCCAGAGATTAAACTGACTCATGTAGTTGCACTGCAGACCATGGATGTTTAAGGAAACAGAAAGACAGAAAAATGAGCAGTCAACATACTGTAAGAGAATTACATCCTTTTATTTCAGCAACCTGGAATAACATCTTTCTTGCAAAACACAAGTCAAGCGCTTTGCAGACAAGGAATGTAACAGATGAGCATAATACGAGTTAAAAAGAAATCTCTTTACTTTTAAAGTGATCAGATTTGAATCTAGAAGTCATTGAGAGATGAAAAATATGCACCCCATGATACCATTTTGACAAATGCTCTTCTCAGAGTAGAAAGGCACTTTAAACTATAGGAAAAAAAAGTCCTGGAAATCAAGCAACTCAAATTCCATTTTCTGTTAAAACTTGGGGTTGTAATTTTGTTATCTTATTGCAAATTTAATGTTGGAAGATAATTTGAGTTCTTAATAAAAGTATTTTAAAATTAAAAAATAATTTGATTTTCTCTACTCCAGGCTATAATTTGGTGTTCTATATTCTAGAAAATGTTTTCAAATTACCTTTTATCTGATGAATAGAAAGATTAAGCCAATCTTATATAAAAGACAGTAAGTAATACACCAAGGGATTAAAAAATAGATGTTTTCGTTGTCTGTCTATTTTTGGTTAGTGCCCCAGAATTATATGATATAAATTGTCTAAGCTGCCAGTACTGAGATTCTGCTTTGGGACAGAGAAGGTTTATAGCACTGCTGTTCCAGGGCAAGATGTGGGAAAGGAATGTGACTCTAAGGATTTGTCCTCACTATGGAATAAATGCTTTTTTTGTTTTCCTTTTTCTAAACTTTGGGGTGACTAAAAAGAGGAAATAATTAAAAGAGTTAGAAGAGAATTAAAAAAGAAAAAAAAAAGAGTACACACTGCAGTGGAGAGTGCAGGTCCCCAGTCATGTTACAGATCTCTGGATCTACTGCCAGCTTGTTCCTGGGAGCGGGAAGCACTTTGAGGGTCTTGCCTTAGTGTAAAGCTCTCCCCATGCAGCCCGGCAGGCACTGTTCACGGTGCTTCAGAGCAGCTTTTAAATCCTTGCTGCCCGGCCCTCGAGATCTCAGCAGGCTGCCCCCGCTTAGGAGCGGGGCTGGAGGGGATCCACATGCACAGGAGAAAAGGGGCATAAGGCCAAAGGGAAGTGTCGTCTAAGAGGAATGAGTAGAGCCAATATTGCTGAGTATAGCGGTGTGTGTGAGTAAAGAAATAAAATGCTAAGTAAATATAATGCAAGTAAAGCCTGCATATAAGGATTTGTTTTTTATTTCATTTTTCTTTATTTTTCATTATGTTTCAATTTTTCAAACTTTCAGTTTTAACCTCACGATCCTTACTTGTGCACAACACTATAGCGGTAAAGTACAGTGCGGCTGATTCACAACAGCAGTGGAAAACAGTAGTGATGCCTGTGTCTGCAGTGCTTTTTATCCCTGTGCTTCAAAGCACTTGTCAAGTATGCATATATCTTTTTGCCCATTTTACTTTTCGTATGAGCAGAGCTGTAACTCTTGGCTTAAAAGTCAACTTAATTCCATTTATATGGCAGCACTGATTTTCTCTGGGACCTGGCAGTAGTATTTAAAGTTTCGCTGGAAACAGTAAGTAAAGAGATGTCATGAGAGAAGGAAGGAGGGCAGGATGCAGAGGATGGCAGCAGGGAGATCCATTCTGTAAGACATCAGCAAGGGAGATCCATTCTGTAAGACATCAGCTAGGAGGAAAGGCAGGAGGAATCAAGGATTTGTTTAGTTTAGCACAGAGATGTCTTAGAGGAAATGGATAACCTCCTCCAAGTGCACCTAGAGATGCTGGAGAAAAAAAAAAAGGAATAAACTCTCCTTTCTGCCTACTGTAAATTAGATTGGAATTGTGAGTTCATATATACAGCAAAGGGGACTGAGGCTAAATGTCAGGGAAAGCTAATGAAAGGTAGGGAGATTTAAAAACACTGGAGTCTGTGTTCCGTCTTGGGAAGATCTGAAATATCAATTGCTCATGGTTGCCAAGAACAAGTTATGACAATGTGACAGGAAAGAAGCAGATGTCAGTTCTGCCAGATACAGGCTGTTGGGTCACAGGATATCCTGAGATCCTTACAGCCCCAGTTTTTAAAACTTATACATATGAAGAATCTTTTTTTTTTATAGGGGAATTCAGTTTGGTTTGGAGAAATCCAACAAGTTTTGACAATTTAGGTAATATCTTTAAAAGCACTCAAAGTCTTACCGATCCAAAAAAACAAGCCAAACTCATGGTCATGCTGTATTTCATTCTCTACTAACTATAAAACATAATTTTACTTTTAGGTTTTGCAAAGGATTCAGGATTTTGCTTTATGATTTATGGCATCATCAGAATCATCAACAAAAATGCAACAAGTCCCCTGGCAATTTGAGAAGATGCATGTGAAAAGAAGGAATGCTGAAAGGAAGCCTTCTCACAGCTTGACATTGCTATGTTGGCAGCGACACTCTGGAGCCCAGGGGACCTGTGGGCAACCAGCAGCACCTGTTTGGTTTGGTGCCTCCACGGACACCAAACGCAGGAGCGCTGCTGAAGGACATGTACACAACACTACACAGACAGGTAAAAAGAATACATGATTTGTCTGGTGTCGGTTTTAAGAAACATTACAGTTCACTCATATGCCTAATATAAAAATGTGGATGTTGGTTTCTTTTTAAATAATATCTTAGAAAGATAATACCCCTTTCAGCCTCTCTGCTCTAGTCCTTTGAGTACTATAGCTGCAGAACTATCCTCACTCACATTTTTCTGAGGAGTGATATATCTCTAGCATTAAAAATGCAGTTCGTTTTGTGCAGCCACGGTGCCTGTGTCAGGACCTGCCCTATTAGAGGAACATAGTGCTCATTAATAACGTTCCTAATATTCTTTTACCTTCCCAAGATGGAGGAGACAAGCAGGTGAGTCTTTTCTCCACCAGGATAAATGTCAGAGCGAGCTCAGCGAGCTCTTACTTGCAAAGATCAGTCAGTGTGATCCTTCCAGCAAATCCCGGACAAGAAGACATGCTGTTTGTACCTAAACTCTAGGCCTGAGCGAAAAAGGAACATAACATTTAGTTTCACTGCTGATTTGAGAAATAAACCAGTGTTTCTCCCGTACTTACTGCCTGTTCTGGGAGAGCAGGAGCAACACGGTGAGGTCTGAGGAGCTTCACCGTATTCCCCTGAGCAGGAGACAGAAGGAAAGGCCACCTTTAGGAGTGAATTCCCCCACTTTGCCTCCAGCCGCCCTGGCTGTTTCCTACTGAAGACCCATTATTAATCTACAGAAAGGGTTATTCATGCCCAAGTGACATCAATCATTCAGCAGAAACAATACCTGACTGTAAATTATGACATTATCTATGAACAGGAGAACGATGATAATAATAACAACAATAATAAAGCTCAAGGCACAACACCAGTGGGTCGGGAGCCTCCACTAGACCTGTCAGATTTGTTTTCAACATGAAAGGGTTGTTTTTTCCCATTGCGGGCCCATACATCATTGGAGCTGTCATGCGTTTCTGTAGGACCAGTTGACATGGCTCTGAACAGCAGCTGCTCGGTGGCTTTGGAGAGCTGGGCTGCAGAAAGAGTTGCTGGGGTACAGGAGCCGCAAGCATCCTTGCGCCGGCCGACATCCCGGCGAGCCGCCCCGCCGCTGCCCTCGCTAAGGCACAACAAGGAGTAAACTGCTGTCACCGAGATGAAAGGCCCCCTTCCTCTGATCTCTCCACTACAAAATTACTTCGGTGCCACACTGTATTTTATGTCAATACCTATTTTATTTTTCAAAATTGAAAAAGATATAAGTACATTGTTCCCTGAATTCCTGATGCTCTGGGTAACCTAGCAACTCCTTATGCTACGCAGCGTTCGGCCGAGCGCTATCATGCAACACATTCATGCTAACAAGCGAGCAATGCAGCATTTCACTTGCAGATGATTTAGCTAAACTCATAGTTCTTCTCTCCCTTTAATTTAGGAAATAATAACAAAGTCCCCTCCCTCCACATGCCCTTTCTGCAGGACCATCCTCAAATACATCCATGAAAAGAAAAAAAAAAAAAAGAAGCTCTGTGATGATCTTGTTCTCTTTCTTTTGGAGAGCCCTAATTGTCCAAGGGATGTCTGTTTCCAAAGGGGCTGAATTCTGGAAGTTATTTGCATGGGTTTTGTAGCCTACAGCGTGCTGCAAATTGATAATCACTGCAAACATGAGGATATATTCAGAAACATATTTTCACTTCTTGCAAAATTTGCAAGTTCAAAATGTACCTATGGAAGCAGCCTCTGGGAAAAGAGTTTTAATAAACGACAGCTCTCAAGAGCCAAGTGACACAGCCACAGTGGTGCAAGACCCACTCTTCCACTATCATAGGGAGAAAGCCCTGTTTTTTGCTGTTTGCAAGGTGAGCAAACAACAGGGGTAGGAGACCCAAGCAGGACCCTCAGGAGAACACCAATGACTCTGCTGCCCAATGGTAAAGAAAAGGGCTGGAGATGAGAAGTGAAACATCATTAGGGACTTGTGGTACCGTTAATCTTTCACAGCTCATGAAGAAGCAGGATGCAACCACATATTTTGATTAAAACTCAGGCAAGATATCATTGGTTTGGGAGTCTGTGAGAGACCTTGCTTTCTGTAACTTCTTCCTACTTGCTGGGCTTGAGGACCTGCTCCTTGGTCCTCCCCTACCTCCTCCAGAGGGCAGCTTTGCTCCTGTCCCCTCTCAGAACCCACAGGCTCCCAGCACCTCTCCTGCCAAGGAAGTTTGCCCCAAAAGCCAGTTGGGAACACGGCTGGCCACCGTGTTAGCCACTGGGAAGATGGACAACAGCATAAATCTCTGGGAAGGAGTAAAGATGGATTTTAGTGGAGAGCTCACGGGCATCTGGTGGCACAAGTTGTAGTAACATTTCTCTAATCCTAGAGACAAAATAAGAAATAGCCTCACAGATGCTTTAAATTAAAACAGCCGACAAAGCAAGCCATTCTAGTGCCATGGATGCTACTGTGGCCAGGCTTCTTTGGCCAGAGTCCAGAGCTTTGGAGAAGATCTGGCAGCACTGTATTATCTGAGGAGATTTTTACACAGGGGCATAGTCTAAGACCGGTTTATAAAGCATGGTAAAACAATTTTGTCCAAAAAGATAGCTAAGAATATTTTACTCTATTTTTGTACTTAACAGACCATCTGTGCTCCCTCCTTCCCTCCTTCCCTCCCTCCTTTCTTTCTTCATTCCTTCCAATTTTTGGACCTCAATTCTTTTCTATAAAGTAAAATTAAATATGTGCCACCCTCGCCTTTTCCCACAAAGAAAGAGGGGGACCCCCCCCCAAAAAAAAAAAAATCCCAGTAAAAAGGCTACCACACTCAGGTCATTGTTTGGTGAAACACTAGAAGTTTCAGTGAATTCCTCCAGCACTTTCGAAGCTGAAAATAAATCTTTGAGTAACCATGATGAGTTTATTCAGTCTAGAAAAGACCGAGGATGTGATGGGAGAAGAGAGCATTTCATTGTTGATATGTTTTCCTAGATGTTAACACTGTATGAGAAAAGGAAACGTTTTCCTCTCTGGTGGCATTAGTTGACAGTGTTATTCCTGCAAATCTCTCTTTGCAGGCTCACAAGAGTAGCGCAATGTGTTATATGCACTGTCTTAGCCATGCACACAGAATTAATACAAGTTCGCTGTATGAAGGTAAAACATAGCTGCCAGTAGCTGCTCCCTGTTTATTCTAACAGTATGAAAAGGCTCTTAAGTTGCAAATAAGCAAATTACACTCACATCCTTTTTACTGGCAAAGTTGGTTAAGCGAAGTTTGTTTGAAAGAATTGGTATAAAAGCTCTTTTTTTTCCCCCATCTCATGCTCACTATTCAAACCCACAAGTTTTAGATGTTTTTTCCAAAAGCCTGTGCACATTTCGATAATAAAAGTTCAGTAAATAAGCATCTCCCAGCTTGATTTCTCAATGGCTGCGGTTTGTGCTGAATAACAAACGACCCATTTCATTAAGCCTGTTGCCACTGACTGACTGACAAGATGGTAAATATTATTGCTAATGCAGCATACCATGGTGATACTAGGAGGGCAACAATGCTGAAAAGCATGAATACAATGTACAGTCTGTCTGGTAAATGGCCAAAGGGTAATCTTAGTCCTGAAATCAGCCGCCTTCAAAAAAAGAGGAAGAAAAAAAAGAAGAATACATTTGGCTTTGCAGGATCCTGAGCATTTCAGGACGCAGGGGTCCTTGTGCTGATCCTTTCGGGCAGGTTTGAGACCTGAAGCAGCAAATGCTAAGAAAAGAAGCGTTTATGTTTTTGTACCGAGGTGTCACAAAAGTACAAGCAGGAGTAAAGCCAAGAGCACCCCTGGGGCGCGCGCGCTTCTTCAGGTGCCCGTCCCCTGGCCTGCGCGCCGGCGGGCTCCGCTTGCAGCCCCGGCCGCACGCAGGGATCCTGGCGCCTGCGCTTCATCAGGCCCTGCATGCCTGTCCTTTTGGGGAGAAAAAAAAAGGCTTTGCTGAATTCTTGTTATAATATGAAATTTGCCTCAAAAGTTATTGCGCATCTCAGCCAAGGGAGACCCACTATAGCTCTGCCAAGCACCTAATATTGCAATTTGCAGTGTCTCTTTGGGAGGGCCAAACATAGCTGGAGCAACACGGAGACCCGTGAAATCAGCTAGGAAGCATAACCGAAACATAAGCGCCAAGCTTTACTACAGAGAGCGGATCTGTAGTCGGGCGAAGTGTCAGCGGTTTTGGTTATATTCGCAGTTGTGGCAGATCGGCCGTCCTCGGGACGACGTATGACTGATGGCGCCTTCAGCGCGTGTGCAAGTGCAGCGCTGCGTCAGCCGCCGGCATTGCCGGGGTATGAAACGAGCGCTGTGTGCGCTGGCAGGCCGGTGGCTGCGGGGGCCCGCGTTGGCCCCGCTCCAGCGGGGACAGCTGGGAGGGCCGCTCATGGCCTGGCGGCGTGGCGGCGCCCGTGCCCACGCTCACAGAGGGCCTCTCCTCTGCTGCCCCGGGGCGCTGCTCTGCCCGGCCTGCGAGGAGAGCGCGGGCCCTGGGCAGGCGGAGGTGTCGCCGGGCTGGGTGGCGCTGTGGGGCGACCATCCTATGGCGACCACAGCCCCCGCCAGAGAGACCTCCGGAAAACATATAGATTTGATGGGGGGGAATGAACGCTGTGCATAATAAAGATAAGCAGAATGAGAATTCAGAAACGTTTGGAAAAATTCTGTTTTTTTTTTTCCTAGCACGTCCTTCCTCCCCCAAGTGTATCTGGGCTGCCCTCAGTGCCTCAGTCCAGGACATCCCTGTATTATTGGATGGGGGACAAGAAGAGGCAGTGTGGGCAGAGCTCGCGCCAGCACTGCCGCTTGTAGCTGCAGTGACATTAACCCTGCACCGGCTTTAAACGCAGGCCAAGCCCTGCGGAGAGCGGGCGCTCACGGGCGGCCTCGTTGCCCGCGTCGGGGTACATGGCGCGAGCGGCCCACGTGGGAGCCGGAGGGCGCCCGGGTAGGACCCAGCGCTTCCAGCTCAGCGGTGAAGCCAAGTGCGCTCAGGGAGAAGGGACAAGCGAGCGCTGCCAGGCAGGACGAGGAGCTGCTGGGCTCTGAAGGAGGCATTCAGGCCAGCCCGTGAATGAGCCCTCAAAGAGCAGGAAGGACGTGCTTGGCTCACGTCCCTTCGGAAAGGCGCCTCTTCCCGGAGCTTCCTCGTTGGAGGAAGCAGCGCTGAAGAGCAGGCAGGCGGGAGCTGTGGTCTGAAAAGACCCTGCAGCCTCGTTCCCGCTCGCGCCTTGGCTGGGTCCCTGGTAGCCCCGCGGGGAGCTGGGCACATGCCAGGGAGCCGTCGGGGGCGCCCCAAGGGCATCGCGCACTGCGGCTGCACCTGGACAGGGACGGTGGCACCTGGACAGGGACGGTGCCCAAGAGCTGCCGCCGCAGCGAGGAGACCAAGGAGAAACTGCCTGGGACAAGGCGGTGGCATCACCATGAGGAGCTGTGTTACGATGACCCACGTGTTCATCACCTACGGTCTCAATCACGAGGTGTATTTTGTCTCTGCATGCACTTCCTGATTTTGAAAAGAATAGCAAACCCAGCAGTACCCAACAGAAGCTTCTTTCTGCTGAAAAGAAGAAATATCCTTTTTTAACAAAGCCTCTATTTTTTGTGTCTGCTCAAGCACTAGCTGGTACCTTACATAGGAAATAATGTATGGCACCGTTACTTCTGCAATTTGGCTGTCTGATTTTAAACATTCTTCTTACTAGAAATAAAAATCTCGAAATATTCCCACACTGTTTAGTACACCTGCAACACTGCATAAACATCCAGCATATATAATCTTTTCTCTGTGCTTCAACCAGGGTAAATTGTAAGACAAATATGCATGTGTACCCAGGATCCAGGCTACGCACAGAGGTTTGCAGGTAGATGCGCTAGATCAGGTGCTGACAGTGAGTCTTAGGTATTAAAATAACGGAGCTGCTATTTGGTAGTTCAGCTATAGCTTTCTTAGCTTTCGTGGCATTTTACAATGTGAAGCAGAACTGACTGGGTGCCAGCGTTTAACACGAGCGTGCACCAGAACATCAATATTTACTGCAGCTTGGGTTAGCGCATGTGTGTGAGCGAATACTCCGGATAGGCATCATTTTTTAAAGCAGAGCGTAACTGAAATGGAAAATTTATTTTCCAAAGGAAGCAAACACGGACCAAAAAGGAAGTAAGAAAGAGATCCATGTATTTGCATGGGAGCCAATCTCCTGTCCAGCCTGTCACTCTGAAGCACCAGCAGCTCTCTTGTGCTCGCTGTGCACGTTTTGGACAACATTTAGGGAAGATGTGTCACAAAGAGCTTGAAAACAGTATGATTTGATTATGAAGACTCCAAAAGTTTCCATGAACTGCAACACAGTTCATGCTAATTAAAATAGGATCTATATTATCTCTCTTTTTTTTATATATATAAAAAGGAATGTGTGGTTGTACCAGGCACATTCATTAGGAAATATAAAGCACTTTGCTTGCTAGCAGGGAACTGCTGACTGTTTTTCACCCGAGAGGTAACACAGAGGAGTGTAACCCCCCTGTAGAGGTTTCCAGCTTATTCTGTGCCATTTAAAACTGATTCCCTCCGTGGTTTCTTCTCGTGTGTCTTCAGATCACCTCCCGTTCAGCAGGGGTGCCTGCTGGCAGAGAGGCCCCCTGTTCCCTGCCCTGGAGCGGAGCAGGGCAGCGAGGCCGGGCAGCACCGACCGCGGTGCGCGGGTCTCTGCCTCGGCGCGGGCGCTGCTGCCTTGCGGCCGCCGCAGCCCTCTGTGCCCACAACCTCTGTGCAATCCGGGCCGTGCAGAGGGGATTCCTGCGTATTACCAGACAGAAGCGCACGCTCCTAGGAAATATTCTCCTAAGACCAGGGAGATACGGAGCTGCAGAATCGCAGCCTTCCCCAGTAATACTCTTAAGATTTTATCATGAGACTGCAGGATTTGAGCCTGCGAGTGCTGAGATGTGACAGATTCTCTTCAAAAACAGGCATATTTACATGTGCTTTTTATATGAGGTTTTAGCACCCCGTTTTCTACAAACTAATTCCAGAATAACTCATTTCTTCTGAAGAAGGCTTCCATTCCCTTTCTTTTCTACTCCTCTGTCTCTTCCTATTTCTTATATTCCTAAAAACATGCGTCATTTAAAAACATTTTGTTTGACTTTGAGCATATATTCTTTTCTTTAATATATTCTTTTCTGAATGCCCTTCCTCTCTTTTTTATTTCTTTCCTTTCAATGATTTTTCATAGTCAGATATTTTCCTGTGTGCACCTGTGTATATTTTCATCATCTTCTTCCTCTCTCCTTCTTTCACAGATTTTTTCTTTCCTATAGTTTTCAATCTCTCTTCTCAGCCCTTGTATCTATTTCTCCATTTTCATTTTTTTCACTCTGTGCTCTTCAAACATCTTTTCTTCCTCCTAATCTTCAGTTCTGTTGTTCTTTCTTGCTCATGAAATTCTAGCTCTTCTGTTCACCTCTACAACTTTCTCCTTTCTGTTTTTTTTCGTATTCTTTTGACTCCTCTCGCGCACTACACTTTGAGACAAAGCTGAGAAATGAATGTATCTGAGCCCATCTGCAAACAACATTTTATTCAACTTTCTCAAAGAGCCAGTTTCTCAGGGAGATCAATATTTGTGGTGTACTCTTCAAATTAATGTTTGAATCTCTAGATGTTATGCAGAAAGTCTCAATTTTTCACAGCCCCAGTGGAGTTCAGTTGTATCAATGTCTTTTCTTCTTCCCTTTTTTTTTTCAGGATCACTAAACTTTTGCATTTTTCAAGCAGTTGTTAAACAAGTAAATGATGGTTATTTGAATACTCTCTTCGTTAGCCCGTTGCCTATCTGATCTCTGCATATTTTTGGTACTGTCAATCCAGTTTTCACATGTAAGTAGTGCAAACTAATTATCACACCGAACTTGGCAGGACTGGGGGAATGAGTGTGTTTTCCCCCCATCACAAATGATAAGCCTTTCTGTCTTTATTTCCAATACACGTAATCAACACAGTTATTTATTCTGGCCTACTTAATTATTCTTCAGTTTTAGACATCTTTCCCCTCCCTTTAGTGGGAAAAATTCTTTCTGACTGCAACTGAGCAGCCCTATTGAATTCAAAGATATGCTTCAATAAAGTTGTTTGGCTGCAGAGCAGAACTGAAGCCTGCTGAGCATTATTTTCCTGCATTATTTTCCTCTTCTCCTGGACTGTATATCCCTCCCATAGATCACTTGCTTTTCTTCTTCAAGTCCTGCAGGTTCTGCACAGCCTCTTTCCCTCAGCAGCCCCTAAGTCCCTCAATCCTGGCTCCGTTTTGCTGTGTCCCATCCTAACCGAAGAGAGTCTGATCTCTTGGGAGACTTGCATGGTAGGAGGATTTGCACTTGCTTCCTCAAGTGATAACAAAGCAGAGCAAATCCAAATGAAAAACACATAATTTACATGAACCTAACCTACTTCACAGCTACCAAATTACAAAATGTTCTGCAGGCTATAGGCCCAAAGGGTAAATATTTATTTCTACCACAGCGTGGACAGGGTGCCTTCGATGAGCTCGCCGAGGCGGGGAGGCTGCATCTGTAGCTCCTTCGTGTGCCTCGAGCACGACAGACTCGTGTCTGAGGCGCTCACTGTGCTCAAGTTCAGCCCAGAGTAAGCTAGTCCTCAGGGCCTTTTTTGGTCAATGAAGGGAGGTAAGTTCCCTCTGGGACTGCATCCCGAAGCAGCTGCTACAGATAAGTGAAATCTGTTGTCCCACAGAAGGAGCTGCTTTACCCCACGGCATCAGGAAAGCACCTGCAGAGCTAATTTCTACCTGCCCGAACGTAGACGAGGTACTGTCTGATGCTGAACTAGTCACTTGCCAAATAATCAATGACAGCCTCACATATTTGAGGTGTCATCATTTTATTTTCTTCTCTTACTAATTACTTAGGGGTTTCGCAGAAAAGTGCCTGACGCCAGAACCCTTCAGGTTCCTGTGCATGAGTGAGCTCCCAGGACCTTGTCCTGCAGCTTTCCCTTGAGCAACGGGGCAGTGCGGGCAGGAGGGAGAAGCCTTCTCTGCCCACCCGCTCTCTGTCTCTGTTCCGTGAGGCCTCAGCCTCAGCCAAACCCGCGGAGCTCTGTGCCTCCTTCCACCGCCAGCGCAGGCTTCACTGTGCTTAGGGAGAGCTTTCCCAAGCAATAATGTGGTAATCCTCCTGTTATCTCTCCTATCACCCAAGCCCAACCTCTTCCCAGTTCCACTTCACCCAGGCATTTTATCCACTATGAATCTGGGGAAATAAAAACAATCACTTTTTGCAGAACAGCTGTTCACAGTGGAGAGGGCAGCACGCTCTTCCAGCACCCGCCTTGGCACTAGGAGTGATGGTACAAAGTAGGGAGCTGCCCTGATTTGAACCAGGCTATTTAAGCAGCTTCCAGTCTTCTTAAGTCTTTTTATTCTGCTCACTTAAACATGCAGTATGGAATCCTTACATTAGGATAAAAATGTCCTTCTGAAGTACAGATATATTGAAATATGAGTTACCAGAATCTATACTATAGTTAGAAGATTTTAAAATAGTTTTCAGTGAATTGGGTAATGGAATATAGTATATCGAAACAATGCAATGTGCAAGTAATGCATATCAAAATTGTAATATATTTCTTCAAGAGGACACAGCATGGAGGTGTGTAGCCACCTGAGATTTTATGCTCACTTGCTGACCAGTGATTTGATATGGTTAAAATGAAAGCTTGTATTTAAAAACTATTAAAAAGTTATTTTAATTAAAAATAATATCCCTTTATTCTTCTCTACTTTCTCCTTTTCCCAAATACGTTTATCATCAAAATTGTGATTCTGTTGTGAAAAATTTTAGTAACCAGTAAGGAAAATGACTTGGACATCCCTTTTTCCTATTTCCATGGGAAATATTTACTCAGGAGCATCAGTTCATGTACTAAGCTGGTCCTGGTGATAAACGTGCTGCCTGCCTGTCCTTATATCAAGTGAGGATGTGCTACAAATACAGCCAGTTTAGCGTAAATTTTGCTTCATGGTTTAGTGTCAGATTATTGTCACCTGAACGTACGTCTGCACTTGCTCGCCAATCTTGGTAGGATCCTGCTCCATTCAAAGTGGGCCTGATTTTAGAAAAAGGCCATAATCTTATCATTAGTAGGAGAAAACAAAAAAGGCAGCAACTAAAGGTGTCAAGTGTTGAAAGGGATCAACTAGTGCCAGGCCTCTCTGAAAAAGCAGTATCAAAAGCAAAACCTATGACAGCTGATTTTGAAGCTTTTAATGATTTTTCATTTTAATTCGGAACTTTTGGTGAAATATTTCACAAATGGGGAATATTGGAAACACTCACCAAGGATTCATGTTTTTAGGAAGACCACATGACTGAGGGCCAATTCCTTAGCAGTGTTGAGGTCAACAAGACTCTGCAGATTCTCCAAGGTTCTGGTCCTCAGAAGGGGATGAAGTCCTTGAGGTGGGAAAACCACTTATTTGAACTTCTTTTTGCTCTAAGAAGGAGTCATTTTTGAGGATTCTCATTCAAATATCTTTTTTGTGGAGGCTATTTTTTTTTTAATACTTTCCTCCTATGCTCTGGTTTTCGCTTTTCTATGAGTCAAAACTGTTGCTCATCTCAAATTAACTTCTATTTTTAAAACAATTTTAGATGTATCACACAAAATAAACTGATTATAAGTCTCAAAAATATTATAACGTGGAGTATAGCAGCCTCTGGAGGGGGTATTGCTCATTTTCTGCCCTACCAGGATAGTTCTCAAAAGTGACAAAGATTTAGTAGGGATTGCTGTTATGCTTTGGAGCTAAGACTGCAAATAAGGAATTTTGGAAAGGGACTGGGATGCTTGGCACTGATTGAGCTAAAATTAAAGGTTGTCAGAGCCAAGTTTTCCACTTCAGCCCTTCTCAAGCAGAGGGGCCAACCCTGACTTTCGAAACTGTACATGGGAACATAGCAGACCTGCAGTAGCTCCCATAGCAAGTAGTCAGTGTAGCAGGCTGGTGAAACTCAGCCTAGACAGGCCATTTTAGTCACCTCCTCCATTCAGAGTGATCAGGAATGCCTTCTAAAGACAAAGTGAAATAGGGCTATAACTAATGGAGAAAAAGCATTCCAGAAGGTCAAAAGAGGGGAAAAAAAAAAAAAAGGAGTTTTTATTTTTCTTCTTTTTTTCTTTTAAAATAAAAGAAAACTGATAAGAATGTAAGCAGTCTTTTCAGCAAAAGTTTTGTCGTTTATTTCCACAGAAGTTGAATATTTCCTTAAAAAAAATCAGATGGAAAAATTAACGCAGCTTCTATCCAACTTACTGTGAACTCAGGATTACCAGAAATCAGTTCATCTATCAACTATTTTTTTAAGTTCATTAGTTATTTTTTTCCTGTATTTGTAAGTGTGATCTTTCAGTTTGTTTCTCAGACTACTGATAAAACTTCCCTATCAGCTGTCGCTGGCGTGACACAAATCCCATCCAGCTTTGAGCAAGAATCCCAAGTCTAAACAAATAAAACCTTTCCAGGAGCCACACACCTTCCTATGCAGAGATATAAACCCACCCTAGAAGGCACAGATTTGCCTTTTCAGATTGTTAAAGATGCATCATTCTCTCTTCTTCTGCTAGTTCCTAACACACCTTGCGATGAATTAGGAGAAAAAGAAATGAGACGCAGTGCAGATATAACAGGAAGCTGGAGAGCAGTTGAATCCTCTTCCAGCTCCTCAGCTTGGAGGCTGGTGTGGCGGCTCTCACTGCCCTCCCTGAGGAGCTGCAGCTGCTGCCTTCAGGGCACTGGCTCTGGTCCCGGCTCCCCGTGCAGGCTGCGGGTTCAGAGAAGACTCCGTTTTCCAGAGAACCAGGGCAGGGGGACAGCGGTGTCTAAGCTGGTTTCTTTTGATTTGGGGGCACGACTATTGGGATGTTCCACAAAGAACCAGTAGCAGGACTGGGGCCAAGAGCAAACAGCAGGAGACAGTGAAAGTCATCAATCTGTTGTCATGGAAAAACATTAGGAGTGTTCTTACATGTGCAAGGTGCCAACTGCAAGCTGACAATAAAATATTCAAAGGTAGGACTGTCATATTCTCACCTGCAGTTAGGTTTCTTATCACAGATTTCTATTTCAGAATACAGCAAGCATAAAACTAAAGAAAATTTATTAAGGCAGGCTCTGCTTGAGTTTTTATAGCTAAGGTCATGTCATCTTTTTTTTTTGTTCCAAGCAAGAAGTATTAATAAACTCAAAGAATACAGTATGTGAAAGTACATTCCTGTTTTAGTTATGTCATATAGTAGTGGTCATAGTCATGAAAAGTTTATACAATCAAGCTGTCTGTGCACTGAACCAACTGCAAGTTGCTGACCAACTGCAAGCAAATCTGACAGAGAAATCACAGTGGTACTCAATTCTCTAAAGTTTTAGGCAAAACTGGCTGTGTAATGAAGGGAGTTTCTGTTACTACGCAATAAAGAAAAGGTTTAGCATGGGCTGAGCTGCTCCTAAACACTAGAGAAACAGGGAAGAAAGGCGTTACGAGCGTTGCAGTCATGGGAGAAGCTTAATTTGGTGCTCACATCTCATTAAATGCCAGAGAGTCTCACTGGAGTCACAACCCTGCGGAAACCAAGCTTCGTTAGAATTGTTGACTTAGATCTATTTGCTGATGCTCTTATTTACTTTACCTTCACTTTGGTGTTTCAGGACACACTTACAAACTCACCATACCAGGTTCACTTAAGCCTGAACCTAAGTTTACAACAATTTTCTAAATCAGCATAGTCAGCTTCTTGAGTCAGGAGCTTGAAAAGCAAACTATGATTATTTTTATGCATAACTAAATCCTAATCCCATGATTTTTATTGGTCCACAACCGTGGTACTTGAACTCCAACAAAAAGGGCACCAGACTTCTACACCTGAACCTCTAACACCCTTTGACAGTGAAAGGTGTTATTAGAGCTTTAGATCTGCAGTACCCAGTATTAGTTTCCCTTAATCTCAAAATAAGTTAATGCAGCCATCATTTTAAGCCGGCAGCATTTAGGACAGGTTTGTATCAGAGTCCTGTCAAATTTAAAACCACCTTTAAAACTCAGCATAGAATTTTGCACCTGTATTTATTTGAATCCATAAAAGCATGAGTACAATTCCTCGCAAACACAAAATATCAATTTCAGCAACAAAAACTTATAGTAAAGAACTCCATCTTCTATTATTTTGCCTTTGAAAACAGTGAAGACCCAATTAATTGCCTACAGAAGACAGCAAGTGTGGTTTTTGATGATGCATTGTGTCTAAATACTGCCTGTTTCTACAGGTGTTTATGCCAGTTTGTGGAAAGAGAGAGAGAGAGAGAGGGAGAAAATAAAATTAATTGTAAAGCTCTTGTAATCACTGTTACCAAACCACAAATGGAAGCCCTGAAGTCTGTTCTGCATTTCCTTCCTTTATTTCTTTTGATGTTATGCAGAAACCCATAGACATTGCATAATGGAATCAGAATAACAGGAACTCCTGCAAAGCTGGGCTCACAGCACAACACACAAGAACGTATGAATTGGGCTGGAATAGCTGGAATGACTTCAAAATACTGAGCTCTAAGAAGTACTAAATGGCTAGGCAACACTTTTGTGTACGTTAAGTGGGTGTTACAGTTCTAATTTTGTTTTGATTTGTTTTAACATTATAGACTGAATCTTGTTTACATTGCTTTTACGCCCGTCCTTTCAAAAGGAAATGGGAGTGCAAGCACGATTAGCTTCCATTGGTCAGCAGTAACAAATAAATAATGTGCTGATTACCTTAGGAAAAAAACTAAGTTGACTAAACTTCCAATATTCTTAGTTCAAAAAGTTAAATCTCTTTATATATTCATATATATATCTATATATATATTTATATATATATTATATATTCAAGTGATTAGTTAATGTGTCAAGACATTGAAAATTGGAAGTAATATTATATCATAATCAGAGATTTTACAAAAGATCCATAAGTAAACTGATCTAGTCATATCTTAAGAGAAGTTAAGTATGTACACATACACTAGTGTCACAGAACGAGTCGTGATGGCGGTGAGTGACACAGTGCACTTCATTTGTGTGAAAAAAATAGTAATAGATTTTACTGATATGGACAACAGCTTCTCAAGATTCTATGGCAAGGTCACTTATTATTTACTGCATAGGGTGCAAGAAATACCCAGAATTACCAAGGAGACCCCCTGCTGAGTCACCGGGTTCAGATTGGACCCCTTTGCTTTCCAACCTCCTTCTGAAAGAAGTCTGGGTGCAGCTGGATCCAGTCCTAGCCCAGATTTGGTCAGTGGTTTATAACTCAGGAAATTTGTGCACAGTTATGGGAGTAGGGTTTACAAGTTCAAAAAGAGAGCACACTACAGTCACTTATCATGAATCTATTAGGATCTGGCAAGGATCTCTCAACTCCAAAGAATATCCTTGAGCTCAAGGAGAGATCAAGGAGAGATGGTGCCCACTGCCATGCAAGGAATGTTCCGTAGGCTCACACCATATTTATGGGATAAGGTGATTGACTTATAGTCATTCTTTCATTTCGATGACTTTTGGTTGGTGTATTCACAATTAAGCTCATTTCCATGTCAGGATGCAGCCATCAGGAGTGTTATTGATGGTTAATGTCTGAGTGGGAGAAGAAATCAGGGAGGCCACCACCAGGATCAGATAATGTCACTGCTGCTTAGCACCTGGGTAGGGCTACGCGTGGAGTCAGGTGGAGCTGTCACAACTAGTTATCTTCAGTGCTAAATGGTTCTTGCACTCAGAGTCTTTTAAATGTTTCAGTTTTATAGACAACTATGTGATATAATTTGCAATTATAGTATGTAATTAAACAATAACATTTTACATTGGAAAAAAAGCCAGCATTTTTTATCTGAAAAAATCCATAGAGCTTTTGAGAGAGATTGCTTGGGACCAGATATCTCAAGATGTTTTGTGCCTGAATCTTTTTCTTTCTTTCTTTCTCAGGTCCATGGTCCCTGAAATGTTTTTCACGGGAGGAAACAATATTTACCAAACTCAGACTCCTACAACTGCAGCATCTGAGTCACTCCCTATCTTTAGTATGTAGCATTTCCCTGAGACTGGGATAGATTTTTTTATGAAGAGGATACTGAGATGAAAAGAACTGTACTCAGATTACGTGCTATGGTATAAGGAGAAGATCTGTGGCCATCTGCAGCATCTGCATTCAATAAAATCTTGAAAAGTCTGCATAGGATGGTCACAGGGACCATAGATAGACTAATGGTGCCTAAACTTGGCATTTCAATGAATTCTGTGCATGGAAAGTGAGGGATAAGAGGTTCAGCGCTTTGGCAGTACTATTACATGTCTGAATAGGTGTCCAAGTCTGTCTTACACTCCTTGTGAATAGCCTCTGTAGGACCAAGCAGAATTAAATGCTACATGCGCTTAAAAAATAGCCTTTAACAGTTACCTTATTCTTTTTAAGTGTGCATGCCTGGAAACTGGATCTTCAAAACAGCTAACCAGGGCTAACGTGGCCTCAGTTCCCTTGTCACACAGTACTGACATCCGCTGGGGCTCCCGGGGCTGGGGGCTCCGGGGAGGAGATCTCGGGGCCTCTGGCTGGGGAGGACAGAGGGGTTGGCCTTGCACGCTGCCTGCTGGCTGCTCCCGGGCCCTGAAGCCCGGGGTGGCTCCGGTGAGGCTGTGCTTTCAGCCCAGCCTTGGGGTCAGTGCACCAGCTCCGGTGAAGCTGTGCTTTCAGCCCAGCGTTGGGGTCAGTGCGCCAGCTCTGGTGAGACTGTGCTTTCAGCCCAGCGTTGGGGTCAGTGTGCGCCAGCTCCCGTGAGGCTGTGCTTTCAGCCCAGCGTTGGGGTCAGTGCGCCAGCTCTCGTGAGGCTGTGCTTTCAGCCCAGCCTTGGGGTCAGTGTGCGCCAGCTCCCGCCCACAAGGACGTGAAGGAAGGCAGTAAAAACCTTCCAGGCACCAGGAGAATTCACTTTTCACATTGCGTTGTAGCTTCCTTTGTGCCTGTTTTCTGATATATATCCTGACAACCTATGGCTGAAAACAGGCTAAAGCTACATGTAAATCCTTATGACCGAGACCTATTAGAGAGTGATAATGCATTTATTGGAGGCCAAGGTAGGTATGCAGTGATCCACAAAAACCAAACCAAACCATCCCCATAAAGGAAGTGTCCTGAGGTCCTGTTTCCTGTGGGACAAATGATATGTGTTTGAAGGACATACGTGGCATTGGCTGTGCATGCGGAGTGCCTGCAATCCGCTCAGGAGGCAGTAGAATTGGAGATCCGATACCACGGCCTTCTCCCTCCCCTTATTCACAAAGGCATCAGTGAGGAAGCAGTGTAAGCTAAAACTGTGAATCTCCTGGCATTTCTCTAGTTGTGCCACAACCACAGCACTTGAACACTGTGGGCATTGTATGTGCGAGCTTAAAAAAAAAGAAAAAAAAAATCTGATCTTGCACTTTTACCAGTCTTAGGAACTGTGGAGGGGGAAAGGGGACAACCACACAACGCAGTGTATAACAAATCTCATTAAAATGCAGGAAGTGTATTCAGGATCCTAATTCTATTACAGCAGGGACAATGAATGTATTTGTGTTAGTTAGTTTCCCACTTTGAGGTTAAACAAATCAGTGAATGGAAATCTGGGTGGCAGAGAAAGAGGTACTACAGATGATGATGCAGGCAGACAAATGCCAGGCGAAGGTTTTTTAAGAAAAGCACAAAACCCAACTTTTTCCCTGCCTTCCCATGACTTTCCACTAATGTGGAGTCTACGCATAGGTCTGAATGGTTTGTGCCTTTCCCTAGTGCTTTCCTTCAATAGCTTGGTTTGGACGCTCACGTTTATCTCCGTGTCTGACTCTAGCAAAATATGCCTTATGTAGACAGTAGCTGAATAAGCCGCAGAACATTTGTTCCATCTCATTCTGTATTAATATACCTCACTGCCCCCAACATTCCCGTTTACAGTGATTACCAGATTGAATGACATACTGTATTTTCTCCACCAGTGCCACCGCAGGATTTTACCCCGCTGATTTGATTAACCTATCATACTGCTATTAAATTAAAACAAAAACCCTTTTAGATAATAATGCGGCTTGAGTTCCCAGCCTTTAGCCATTGTACCATCCATCTGTTGTTTGTAAGAGTCACTTTCCCTGAAGGGAGATGGTGTGTTGAGGCTGAATCTACCACCTGCCACTTTGTTCCTAAAACCCCTTTCACTCCATGCTATGAATCAATACTATTGGGACACAGAAAGCTTTGTAGAAAACCTAAGGATTATGCAATTAACCGGTTTGGCTTTCTGAAGACTAATCTTCATAGGTGAGGGACACATGGAGCAGGAAAAAGGAGTATTCGTAATACGTGTTTCTGACTACACCCAGCAGCGTAGATCCAAGGTCATCCTACAGTTCTGAACATGGGGTGTCACCCGCCTGCCTGCCTCTCATCTCCTCCAGCACAACATCCTCACCGAAGCTGCAGTGAAACCTCTGTGTAATCAAAGTTAAAGCGCGGGCTTTGGAGACGCGCTGACAGAGCATCGCCTCAAGGAAAGGCTGGTATCACCCCAAATGACAGGGTACGACAAGGAGAAACTGCTCTGCTCCTAGGACTCCTCACAAAGGCTGTGTAGTTTCATGACTGATCTTCCTCTACGTGCCATTTCATTCCATTCAGAATTCCTGGATAAATTTGCTTGTTCTGTGGGGGCAAATTTGCCCCATCATAGCCAATTCCCAATCTAAGTTAAGATCCAACATGGAATTTGCGCACATGTGGGCAGTAGCTGATTCACACTGGTTACAACACTATGGCAGTTCCCATTTATGTAAAATTCCTTCCAGAAGTTTGCTGTCTGTTTATGGGTGAATTGACAGCTGGGTTCAAGGAAACTTTGGCTGGTTTGACGAAAAAATTGCCATGGCACGTGTACTACTATTGCTCTTTTTCACACAGTTGCAAAACTGTAAATAATGAACTGCAGAGAAATATCATAGATTACTGATGTATTTTTTTGTGTGCAAGGTAAAACACTTTTTATCCATCATATACACAAATATTAAATCAGCAGTCTTTCATTTTGGGAGCAATCTATGCCTTAATATTTCTTAAAAGCTTTTTATTAAAAAATCATCTCAAAATACAGGCTTGCAATGAGTTATTTACTGTACTGGTTCTGGTACTCTTGGGGAAGCAGTGCGCTGTTCTGCAGGTAGTCCTGCTGAGCAGCGTGATATATCACACTAGAGTATATTTGATGCAGATAATAATGGCATTTTATTACTCCAAGTTTAAATAAGTAGCTACAAAGCGGCTTCCAGAAAAACACACAGGAAGAAACACAAGTAAACAAACCCCTGATAGAAAAATGTGCCAGTCAATGGTTGTTATAAAGCAATGTTAATGCCTGAATGAAAAGTGTGGGAAAGTGTTCCTATTTATTTAACTAGCACGTATTTATTTTAGAGAGGTTCAGTATACTCCCAAGTTTGGAGGTCCTCTGCTGAGCTGATTAGAATATGCAGAGTTTACGTCTGATTTTACCCGATAATATGTGGAGGCAAGAGGCATGTTGTGACCTTGTGTGCACAGAGCTGTGGCTGAAAGCTGTGTGAAATGGGAGGGTAGGAGGCCACCTCCTTGGGCTGCTGCCCTCACTCAGGTGTGCTTGCTCCGGGTGTCCTGGGGAAACTTCACTAATTCGCATCTGCGCCGCGAGCCAAATGATTGAATGCTGTTTATCGGTGAGTAAATGAACTGATGCAATTAAAGAAAAGCAAAGACAAAGCATCACAAAATGCACTTCATCTAACTGAATTTTATGTCTGTTTTTTTTCCAGTGTATAGCAGGATGGAAAATGGACTCCAGAAAATACAGTAAAAATAATTGTCTTAGTAATATGCTGTGGCATCCGCTATTAAATCTTTCCTAGGAGCTAGAGAGAGTCTACTGCTCTTTTCTGTAGAGTATAAATGTGTGTCTGGGTAAACCTGGGTTATTAGCAAGGTTCTACAATAGAGAAATCTGTCTTAAGGATGTCTTGTAAAAGGAAAGAAATATGCTTTATCTCTTGTTTTTCTTTTTATGGTATGTAAGAAGGGTCTAAAGGAATAGTTTTAAAAGAAAGTGTTTCATTTGTGTTTTATTTGGACTATAAACTCAAAATTCAGATCTCAGCTATCTTCTTTGCCTTAGAAGACTTCTGCTGACTGGAAAATTCATGGCACTGTCATAGCAAGAATACAAGTGGAAGCTGATTAATTGACATAAAGAATTACAATTTAAAACTTTTTTTTTTTGTTTTGGTTAATGGGTATTTCCTGTGAGTGCTTTAGCAACACATAGATGTAGAGATGGTCGGTGTTAAGATTAATCCTTCCCTGCCCTTAGAATTCTAAGTTGAAAACGCTCACAAACACCTTTGAAACCTCTAGTGGGTCCTCAAGGAGAACCAGACAGGGAATTTCACACATTTTTGTTTAAGTTCAGAATGAGAAAGGGGAACAAAAAGGGAACATAAGCAGTAACCTTTATCAAAAGACCTTAGAGGTCCTCTCCATATATCACTTAGAAAGAAATAATATACTAGTCCAGGGACTCTTAAGTGCCTTCGTCAGGAATCAAAATAATGAGATGTTTAGGAGTGGTCATTTAAGATGGGAAGTGGCTTGAAAAACACAAGTTGCTTGCATAGGTTTTACTGTAAAGCAAGGTATGTTTATCACCGCTGAATTATCTGCCAGAAGAATAAGGAGAATAAGGTGGAGAATAAGGTACAACTATGTCCCTTGTTGTTATCCTGAATATGCAGGTAGTGAAATAACCACCACTCAGAGAATTTTTCACTATGTTTTCAACGCCATTTTTTGAAAGCCACTCTTCCATTAAAGCTGTCAGTTTTATAATACAGCCATAATTTCAAAGCACAGCAATGCAATACTCCAGCTCAAATCAAAGACAGATTACATATTTTATGTTTACCTCTTCTCAGGCTTTAACAGTAAAGCTGGTTGTAAGGCTTTTTTAGAACTTGAATGTGATAAAAAAGGCAACCAAAGTAAGGATATTAAAAGGAAACAGAACAAAACAAAAAAACAAGAAGCCCCACGATCTTTCCAACAGACATCTTTCACTTCAGCTATGAATTATAGGTCTGGATGTAGAAAATATGCAGTGATGTTCTTTGACTTATTTTATGAAGAAAGACAGCCTTTATGATCATAATATGGATTAATCCATGAGTTGTCGTGGCAAATAAACAGCATCCACTTGTTCTCACACTCTGCCCATTTGTAGAGAGATCAGTCATTATAACATCTGTTTAGTCCATCATAAAAATCCAATACAATGAGCTTTTAAGAGCTGAAATTATCTTGAGGTGGTAACCATAATTTCTTCCTCTGATAACAAAGACTAATTATTCTACTGTGGACTTCCTGAACATGTAACTATGAAGTAGATAAAATAATTTTATTAATATAGTGCTATAATATAGTCCTACCAAAATCATTAAAAGTAATTTATTTAAAAGGAAACTTAACCCAGCAACCATAAGCAGCAGGTTTCATGATGAAATTGCAATACATTTCTAACATGTAGATGATGGCTAGCATCTCAGCTTGGGAGGTGTGATATCTGCTTGCTAGAACCAGCTGCTTTCCTGTCAGTAGCAAATTTCTAGCTCATTCGCTAAGCAATCATTTTAAAATAGCATAATGACCTATCCTTTAAGATTTAGCCTTTGGGATATGAGAGTACGAGCCCAATTGTAAATAGTATTTAGGTATTGCTCTAGTATATTACTTGTGTCATTTTCGTGGTCAAGTGAGATGACGTGATAGTGATAATTTAAGGCGTGAGCCGGGAGGCAGACTACACTGTCCCTGCATCCCCACGGCAGTGCAAGGACTGCAGCAACACAGCGCCCAGGCCGCTGTCCTCTGAGACCCGTGAGAGCCTGCGGCCGCAGCGGGCGCGCGGGATCAGAGCCCGCGTCGGGAGCGCGCTTCAGGCCTGGCCAGAGCGAATGCGGCGCTGCCGGGAGGTCCGTGGCCGCGGCTGCTTTCGGAGCACCGTTCCCTGGCGCGGGATTGCGCGGGACGCCGCGCCGGCCCTCGCGGTGCGGCCGCCGCGGCTGCCGGACGGCTCCGCGCAAACGCAGGCCTCGCGCGCCAGCACGTCCAAGTCCCAGTGTTAAAATAACAGGTTGCCCTTATGCCTGCGGCTTAATAACTGATATTGTTCCTTTACGGGGGTGGAAAGAAGGGCCTTGCAGATAAAGAGCACGCGCAGTCCTTGCTCTAATTACGGTACATTTGAGAAGACTGTGAAATCAGCCCTCCCTCTGCCCCCCCGACAGAGATTTACCAGGAAATGAGCAGTGAACACACTTAGGCTGAAGTGGATCTTTGTACTGCGCAGACTGGAGATTTTTTCTCATTTATTTTTTAAACCTCAAACACGTTCTTCCTTCCTAGAGACATTTTTCTTTTTCATTAGCATATAAAAGGTGTTCTACGATATTTAAAACAAGCATCCCTTTGAAGCTTTTACATAGTATTACTGCTATCTCCCCGAATCATTTTAGAAATTAAATTATTTTTCATCACAGGCCCCAATCCGTAATGCATCTTGCCTAGCTGTTACGGTACCCTGAGAGGGAATTTATGTGTTAAAAGGAAACTGGAAGAAGAAGAGCTTTAAGGCTTACGCAAGCCATGGTATGGCCACAGTTGAAAACAGCGTTATTTTGTAATATTGCTCATTTTGCTTTGGAAAAAGGAAAGTCCAGTTACCTTCAGAAGGGAATCCCTTATTCAGGCATGTAGATTTAATGTGTGTGAGAAGTTACACTCACATTAACCTGCAAGTGTATTTAGCTTTGATCTGACAGGAGGGATTGAACATACAGGGAGACTCGCTCACCAGAAAGGTACAGCCAATTAAATCTGTAGAAATTCAAGCGGGAATCATACAAATTCAAGATTCTTGTGGGAATGCTCCTTTTTTTAACCAGGCTGCCCGTGCAAACTTTATAGATCGAGTCAGAGAGAATTCTGCTGCTCCGCCAGAAGAATTTAAAAAGAAGGACAAGAGAAGTTCAGCTTTTATTAATGACGAAAAGTCTCAGGGATCATTATATATTGAGTTGGATGTCATTTGAATACTTCCCTGGCCAGAAGCAGCGAGCTGGAAATAAATGTTTCTAACAGTAATTTAAAGTTTTAGTATAGAGAGATTTTGAAGAGCAGCCACAAGGAGGGCAGTAGAAGGATTTTTAAGGGAAGTAAATTGTGAGAAGGAGAAAGAGCTACTACAGAGAGGCTATACTGAGCTGAACTGACTTCACAGTTTAGGCATAAAGTTAAGTGGGGCTACTTGAAAAATGTACTCGAGTTAGTAAAGATCGCAAGTTACCTATTCTCCAAGAGGTAGTTCTGCTTTCAGAGGAGATGAAATCCTCACGGATTGCGTAGGTAAAGCAAAGCAACCACACATGTATGTCATTTACTCTGAAAAAATATCACAAGCGTTGGTGGTTGCTTGACATTCATTGGTCTGTTTGACTAATCAATGGGGAGGCAGCTGATTGAAAAGCTAATGTCATATGTGGAGGGAATACAAAAGCCTTGCTTCCTCATTTGTTTACAATAGGGGATTTCTCTGAAGTTGATCTCTAATAAGCTGCAATTCTGTGTTCACTGGCATCTGAGGAGCGCCAGAAGTTTGACATTGGCTTTTTGAGAGGAAGCCTTACACTTTGGAGGCCGGAAAAGCGCAAACAAGCAGCTTCACAACAGTGTCACATCGAGATCAGAACTGAGCGAGCATTTATTATTCTGATGAAAATTGGCAGCAACTGAAACAAACAAACAAACAAAAAGAGAGTTTGAAGCATATCTATGAATGGTGGAAAATCCACAGTTCTCATGATATGTCCTTGATATTGATATTAATGAACAACACTATAGCACTATTTTGCTTTTAGAATTATCACTTCTATAAGTCTATGGAGGAAATGTGTCCTCCAGTATTGTAAGGGGTGGCCAGCATGCACAAAAATCAGCTGGGAAACTCCAGGGCAAAAATTTGCTTGGTGTTCCCTGAAGTTTTTTAGGATGGGATTGATTCTTCATTTAGAAAGTGTGATGAAACAAAAAGACAGAATATAACAGTGCACTTGCACAGTGCGGGAACACCCCATATGTGCTGTGTAATACAGGTGTCTTTACTTTAAGTGCCAAGGGGGCTGCTTACTCGTGGGAGCAGTGCTGCCCAGTGCCAGCTTTGGTTTTGATGCTTCTTCCCTTTGGGACCCACCTGGGCAGCGCTTCTGGGCAGACCCTACTAGTACCACAGCAGCTGTTAGTACCCAGTGGAGTTTAGGTGCACGACTCCTTAAGCTTTCTTACCTGAAAAGTATAGCGTAAAAACACTAAGGTGTTGCCTTATATGCTCTGTGCCTTTATCAAATAGCATAGATGCATCCACGGGGTGTCAAGAGGTTTGCAGAACAATTTATCCCTCAAAGAACCCTGTGTTACTTCATTCTCCCCCCGTGCGACTCGCAGCAAGTTGCTGTGTCAGACAAACACTTGTTTTTCCCCGGCTCTGTCTGCAGACGAAAACTGTAGGGATACTTCCCAGCTAACCTGGCTGGAAAAGCATCTGCTGGGCACTCTGTGTTGTGCCGCGCAGCTCCTGGTTTTTAAGCGAGTTCCTTCGGCTTTGCAAGAGAGCTACGTGCCCACTCCTCACTGCGTCAGTCCTCGTCCCTGCTGCTTCCAAGGGCTTTCCTCGTGCCAGAAACCTGTCTTACCAACAGGTGCCATGCCAAAGTAATACCAAATATTATCTCTCCCAAAGGTGAGGAAATAAAATGTCTGCATGGATGTAAGATCCTATCACCTTTCCTGACCAGCTAGCAATTAGTTCCAAGGGATTTTTAACTACATTTCCATATGATTTGTTCTTACATGATTTAGATAATTTCTTTCTCTTGCGTTTGTGGAGATCAGTGGCAAAGTGCAGGTCGGGGAGATCATTCTGTGCCTCCTGAGGGCACTTGGGGAAGTTAATGAGGGCAAGAACCCCCCAGTTTTTTGGCCACCTCCAACAGATTTATATGCTGGTGCAATGGGAATGAAGGACAGTTTGGTCATGGGACCATTTGTGGAAAAACAGGTTTAGAAGCAGATAAAATTTAGATTTTGCTTAGTATGAGGAGAACACAGCTCATTAGAGCGGCAAATCTAAAAATAGTCATGATAGACTGAGCTTTTAGAGCCCCTGGAAGCAGGTAAGACATTTTTCAGATCGGACAGGTTAAAAGAAGACGGTTTTTGGAACAGCTGGTTGAGAGAAGTGTGGCTTGTGCCGCTGGTGAGAGGGACCCGAGGTTTTGCTATTTTTCCATTTACTGTGATCACTGGAGAGCCCCGAGCTCTGGTTCTGAGCCCATGTCTGATAGTTCCAGGAGCTGGAGCATGATTCCAGCAACTCAAATTCTACATAAACTTGAAATCTTTATGAGTTTAAAAAAAGTATGTCTGAAGGCTGAGAGCAGTTGTCATTGTAGACACAGCCGTTGCCTCCACAAACATTTTTAGCTCTATTAGTACCACTAAAACCACAACATTGGTGAGAAATTGGTATAACATTTTTTTTTGGCCAGAATATAGTCTGAAAGGATTCACTCTAAGCCCATCAAAATATTATTATGATTATAGAGATGCTTTAAATATTTCCTTGCTTTTAATTGGTGTCATTAAAAAAACAAAAAGATTTAGCTGATCTCATCCTTCAAAGCAAAGTAATGTTTCCTAAAGCATTCAGACCTATAATAAAGAATAAGGCTACTAAGACGAAGCAGAAAAATCTCTGAGCTAAAGCACATGAGCAAAGCACATAAACAAGGACAGTTAGGCCTGAGGATTAGAATAGTTTTTGCCTTTTTCTCCCTAGTAGGCTCTTCTGTGTATTAACAGCATGACAAAAATAGCCCTAATGGGAACTGCGTTTGAGTTAGGAATAGGATAGGAAAAATGATTAGTTTCATAGCACAGTCTTAGGATTTTTTTTTTAATTTTGTGGATTTTGCCACTTAAATGCAGAAGCTAAAACACCACATATAAATGATTTTGTTTCCACAAACAGCATTGGCAATCCTTCTTTATTTTCAGTAGAATTTCTTTGGAGGAAAATAGGAATATTGGCAAGAAAGAAACTTCTGTCTCCCATTCTTGTTTTTTTTCTGGTGTTTACACATATACACATACAGTTACATATGTCTACATTCATGTAAAAACAAACAAACAAACACACACAAGCTGAATCCTTGACTCCAGCACTGGCTGTGATGGGAATGGAGCTGAGGTAATACAGCTAAGTCTTGCCCAATTGCACTGGGAATTTACCAGTCAAGACACAAGTATCACTTGTTGTCTTTGCCATAGTTTAGTGATGATGAGGATACACGATCTAGAAGAGTAGGAAATAGCAGGAAAGTCTGAAGCGATTGACATATTTTAAAATTAAATAAATGCGTACTAAAGCATATTGAAATAGCTATGCAATAACTGATATAACTGATATAAATAAGGTTGATGAAGCTTTTGGCTTCTGTAAAAACAAAGAAGCTCCAAGCCCGAGGAAAGCATATGCCTTACATTTACTATGTTGAATGTGGACAATTGATTCTTTCCAAATACAGACTGCCAAGTGCACAAAGAGCAAAGTTTAGTCAAAGTTCATCCTTGGGTCATACACTCCCTGCAACCATCAATCTGGACAACCTCTCGGTAACCTCCGCATACTTCCAGACAAGATCTGGGATCCTTTGTGTCCTGATTAGAGCATGCAACAGTTAATTTGTTTTAGATAGGAAATTAAACAGTCATGTAAAGTATTATACAAGGGTCATAAAATGGTCTTGAGGTGCATTGATGAGGTCTGCTTGGGATTCTTACTCAACATCTCACTGAGGTGAAAAGAAAGAAGAACAGAATGATACACAAAATAATTTCAAACAGTTTGTGATGAAAAATCACGAAAGAAAAAGTCTCCAGTGAGGGCTTTTACTAAGATGGAGGACTACATCTTAAGTCTAAAGGTCCTAAAAATGGTTTAATTTGTACAGACACTGTTCCTCTGCAAGTTGATTGAATAGATTTATGTTTTAGCTTTTGATGACAGAAAGACTAATTTACTATTAGAACACTGAAAAACTGATACCTTTTCCTGAATTTTTCCTCATGTAAAGTATATTAAAAAATGTTTTAAGTATTCAGGTGAATTGTTTTGGACTACCTCTAGGTCCTGCTTTATATGTGTGTGTACATATATATCTTTATCTCATAACTATTTTGAAACAGCAATAATTAAGCAGACAGCAATGGGCATCTCTCATTAAAGACAGAATATATCTGTCTCAGAAAAACACCGAGTAAACGTAACATTAATGGCTTAGCATCGTCTCTGTATCTGATCCTTTGCAATGTTAGATGCCAGCAGCATCAGGTCTTGGGCCCTGAATGAAAGGGATGTTGCTGCAAACTTTGTGGGGACGAGACTTCCTGAGCCTCGTGCTGCTGCCGGTGCTGGGTTCCCCAGGATCACTGGAGGAAGAACAGCAGCTGCCCCACCAGGAAGGGGCTCTGCTGCTCTGCAGCGCAGAGCAAGATGAGCTGGACGCACGTACCTTGGGCACTGCGAGAAGCCCGTGCCTGCTGGAGGCCTCCCGCAACACAGATGTGGAGCTTATTAATATAGAAATTCTTTAATTATGATTTTCTACCCATTTCTTTCTTTGGATAGTGAAGTTATTCAGGAGATTGCAGTCAAATGCTTGCTGATGCCTACTGTTGTGTCCCTTGTCACTCAAGAAACAAGCCAAAAAGGATTTAATGGGTTAAAACCAATTTCAGAAGGGAAAGAATAGACTCAAATCCAGGCTGCTTCATTTCAGAAAGATGTGATTTACAACTATTGAAATATTAACCCTGAAAATCATGATTTATGAATGATAATGTAAACACTGACAAGACCCCTTGGTGTACTCACTAGTGTTACAAAATCCTGGTATATGCAAACCTGATGAGATAAAAGAAAACTAAGAAAAAATAAAGCACCATTGCAGAAGACAAACAGTTTTAATTTGTTTTAATATCAAATAACATCAAAGGCCTGATTCCCATGTTTTCCAGAACTAGAATTACTATTGAAGTCAATGTGAGCTTACCTTGAAATAGGTCAGTGGGACAGAAGTAAGATGAGATAAAAAATAATTTGAATACTGATAATAGTTGATGAGCAAACCTCTGAAAATATGGTGACCTGATGCAGCAAAGAACTCCAAAAGTTTCCAATAATCTTGTTTAAATGTCTCTCATCTAGAAGTTGGGTTTTTCCTTAGGAGATTTCACTTGATTACTGTACTGTGCAGTTAAATTCCTCTGAACATATTTTTTTCCTGGTTTCATTATCCGCTTCTAGTAGATGATAGAAACATGAAGCAGAGCAGTGAAAGTGTAAAGCAAAACATTTAAATGACTTAAAAAATAAAAATATTTTGTCTCTTATAGTGAGCAATAATTTGGCTCCTTTTTTTGCATTCAAATCTGTTCTTACAGCAGTGTAGAAATAAGACAATGTGTTTTACACTTCTCATCAGTATGGAGCCAGTTCCTGCATGTCTTGGGTGAAACACAGCTACTTTGGAAGAATGTCAATTAATGCTATATCAAAAGTTTCCAAAGGAGATGATAGACAATGTAGTATGATCTGAACTGAAGATCTTTATGACAATAAATGACAAGAACGTTTAACCCCTACAGGATACTGCAATACCTCTGTTTTCAGTGAGCTATGGATTTCTAAGATGTTAGATGGTACTGTAGAAGGCATGGAGGTGTTTTTTTGATATGATTTCTTCTATATTTTAATTAAGAATAACTTCAGTAGTTATAATGCAGAAATCCAGATTATGATACTTGAAGAGATCTCGTGGCCACCTCTTCCTCTCAGTCCCCTATGTTTTATAATACGCCAGTCTGTGATTCCCCCAGTGTGTGGGAAGATTAGAATCAGCTTACATAATAATAAACACCAATAAACTGGCTTATTATGAAAACAAAAACAGTGGACCAAAATGTTGCAATCTCTTATGGTACCAAACTGTAACAACTGCACACTCTTCTAATCTTTTATTCCTTAATGGACATTAAGCATGGGAAATTTTAAACATTTTAAAGAAAGCTGAACAGTACAGAAAGTGACAATAATGAATATTTTTACGAGAAAAAATGCTGATATGTTTTCATGATAGTTTGTGGATTTCATGCTGTTCATTGTACATGCACACTACAGAAATTGGGAAGTCTGGACCTCCAGTGCCGCTTTCCCCATCATGTGCATCCAAGCAGACATGCAGACTAGGCAGCTATCAACTCTTCATAGCAATTAGCACTCTGCTTTAAAGACTTTCTTCCAAATGAGTGATAGCAACATAACCAAAGTGACCAAAAAGTGACTGGTCTTGTAGTGAGAAGAATAAATGCCAAGGATTCAGAAGAAATAGCTTGCAAAGTAGCACCCACATACTGAAAAACTCACTCTTCAGAAGTGCCTAGTGAGCACCTAGGAATAATTCACAGGTTGATGGAAGTCACTATCAGAAAGAGGAACATCAGTTTGGTTAGCGTAGATCGTGCTTTGCCTCATGTGCTCATACTGCTCTGTGCAGACCGCCTGCATCGGGGCTCGGGACCTGCTCAAGAAGGAGGAGGGAGGCCGTGCATGTAATGAAAATGCCAGGGCTCTGCCCTCACAGCTACGAGTCTGTGCACTCCAGGGACATCTGAGCAACCAACATAAATACAGTCAAGGAAGAGCCATGGCGGGTGGTGCTCACTGTACTTCAGTGACTATGAGGGAGCAGAGATTGTGTCAGCTCAGTGTGAAGGTAGCCCACCCAAAGGAGGGCAGCCAGCTCCTGGGCTGCGCCGGCCTCTGTCGCCAGGCAGCGAGCCTGACCCTGAGCAAAGAGGCCGGAAAAAAGCACTCACAAAAGGCAATGCCATGTCCTTTTAAACAATTGATATTGCCATGAACCACATAACCCAGGGAACCAGTTCTTATATATTAAATAAAATTACAGTGTTTTATCGCTTACTGTTAACCCGCTCCGCAGTGATATATAAGCAGCTCGAGCTGGTAAGTAGAAATAAAAGCAACTGCAGGGTATTCCCAAGGTTATAAATTCACTGAGGATTTCTCTGATGTCATAAACCAAGAGAGCTAAGTTGAGCTGTTTAGTCATAAGAACTCCAAGATGAAAATTATAGCCTTGTAATGCACAGCAGGCAAGACTTTATACATTAACAGCCTTAAGTGGGTCATCTGCGACGATTATACCTTCTCTAAAGACTCTGGGTTCCAGTAAAATGGTTTTCATCATATCTACAAAATGAGTGTGGGGGGGATTCATCTATTTTTGCCATTTTTTCTTTGAAGAAGGAGATGCCACTCTTTATTCAGCCAACAAGAAGGCATAAGTGTTACCCAGTTTAAATTTGATCATAAAAGAAGAGAAAGAAAGTTTGAATACTGTAGCTTTTAATCTGTCTTCGATAAAATTTCAAAGTGCTGTCACACTAGTCACATTATCCTTTGCTGACATTAGTGTTGTAAGACATATCAGAAAATAATCATATAATTCTGACAAAGATAAACCAATGCTGAGCTTACGCTGAACATACAGAAAGATCGTCAAGCAGTCACATACTATTTATATCATATTTATCTTTTGGATTTTCAGTCTTGAAAGCCAAATGTGGACTACTGTAAATGCTGTAGTTGACAAAAAAAACCCACCCACATCCTAGCAAAACCTTATTATGAGAGCAGGAACAGCCTCCTGCTTGGATCAAAGCTTTCTTTTCTGTTAATTTTAACAGATTTGCGTTGATTTGCATAGGTCATTGTGAAGACTGACACTTTTAATGAATAATTTAAGAAGTAAAATGCAAAAAGAAAGGTAGTTTTAGAAAATAAAAGCTATGTCTTTGTTCTCTCTTTCCTCGATATTAAAATAAGTTATTGTGTGTATCTGCTTCTGCTTCTATGTAGCAGAAAGGTAATGTAGACCAGAAACAGAAGTAGCTAATGAACATGCTTCAGCTGTGTAGCTTAAATGATAGGCACAAAATAAAGTCTTTAGACAGCTGCCAACTAGCACATGGGTGTGTGTGCACCACCTTTTACATAGGAACTCGATATGGGTTCATGTATCTACTGTGGAGTCTATGTACGTTGAATCTATGTGGGAGGCGGTGGTTCTGCCTGGGCATCCCTGAGGGGGAAGAAGGAGAGACAGGAACTGGCGAGTGTGTGATGGGGGTTAACCTCACATTTTTCTGAGCGGTGACCACCTGTGCCACCTGGCACGTTCTGCTCTTCAAGAGGAGAATTGGCAGTACCAGCCGCTGTCTCGAGGCACCACTTCACATTATAGCTTTATGTTCTGATAAAGGCCAGGGTGCATCCATATCTGCAATTACATTCACACAAACATCAGTAAAAGCCCTGTCTATAGACTATTAAACATGGTTCTTTTACATTAAGTCTATAGCCATCCTCACATCCTCACATACTTGACTGTTGAGGAATTCTGGATTGACAGTACCCATCCTTAGTCACCTGAAGTTGGGTTTGTTTGTTCCCTCTCCCTATTTTGGGTGTGCTGTGACCTGTTTCTAATTACTCTCCAAGACAGTCGGTATTAAGGAGGAGAGGGAGAATGGGACAGTAGTTCCAAAAACAAGAACATTTTTTCAAGCAGATTAGATATGGAAAATACTTAAAAGTGTTATCACACATTGCTTAATCTTTTCCTGATGCAGTATCTATATTCAATTAAAACTTAATGGTGCCTTTTCAACGGTGGGAATAGGATTTTGTTTTTGAACTTTCATGGTTAGAACAATATAATGAATTAGAAAAAATGGATCACTTTTTAGAAACTCATAGCCAGGATGACCAAGGCAATATTGGCAAGAAAATACTAACTCAGTTGCCAATCACTTGAAATAATGTATTAGTGATTTCCATCAGGGCTTGCAATATGCAATTTACTGAATATTTCAGTCTATCCTTAGGCATCTTAATTTCTCCAGCAGTTCTCCCATGTCAAAAGCAACTGGCTGCTAGTTCAGTTATTTATATTTCTAGAGTGAATTAACAAAAGCAGTTTTCATGGTTTTCTTTGGTGTTTCATACCACAGATATGCCTGATTGGAAAAGTAGGTTTATATTGAATTGCCATTGAGAAAAAAAAAGTTTAGGATGATTTATGGGAATGGTTTTTACATAATGGTTGCATTTGGTAAAGCTGAAAATTATTTGGTTGGTTTTACAACATTGCAATTTTCTCAAGGCCTTGAAATGAACTTCCTGGCTTCAGCCATTTTCCTGCATCGTTCTCTCTAAGGAACACAGTGTTACAGAAAATAAACACAAGGGAGGGTTCAGAACAGAGGGTTACTATGGATCACCTGTTACTTTTATTTAAAGTAATTTTTTATTTTTAGAAAAACTTCTGTCACCTCTCTTCTCTTGAGAGTACCTTCTGAGGACACTTGAAAATTCCCATCAAGTATTTAGTGCTTTTGGGGATCTGTCCCCAGATAAGCATGTTCCTAAAAAAAACAGTTTAGAGAAAATATGAGACAATAAAGCAGACACCTCCCAGCTCTCCTGGAGGGAGCCCAAAGGACAGCGTGGATGTGGACAAAGCCCCAAGGCTGGGTATTTATTCCCAAGCAAGAAACACTCACTTTAATTAGCTGAAAATAATAGTTAAGCCCAACAGCAATTAATGAATGGAATTAATGCCCGAGAAAGGGCAACCCAAGACTGTTTGACAAGTGACAAATGTTGGAGATTAGATGGAGAAATTAACACCCGAAAAATACCCAGAAGCTGGAGTGAGTGACCTACTCTCCATCTGTCGCAGAGCACTCTTTTATCCGAGCCCATAAAAACATAGAAAAGACTCTTTTTCTGGGTTACCTTGCACCTGGCCTCATGGCCTGTCACTTTTGACTATTTAATACTTAGAATCAGCCCTTAAGTAGTCAAAGGGAAGAATAGGGAAATAGTAAAAGTGATTGTGGAAAAATGGCTCGACGCCTCCTTTGGAATCTCTGGAAAATGCAAAGAGCTCCCCTTTGTCAAGCCCGAAAGACTATTGTTCTGGAAGAGCAAGAGACATTAAGCTAATTACACATTTGCATTGATTTGGTGAAAACTTAATGAAGTTAAATTAATACAAGCCAGATGTAAACCAATTTAAATGTGTTCACATAGGGGTTTTCACCAGTCAAATTGATTTAAAACCAATTTTGTGCATAAACAAGGCCATATATCCTTTTTCTTCTTCTTTACAGACTGAAAATTAAGTAATCATTTCAACTTGGCTTTTGATAACTCTACATTAAAAACAGAGCCATATTACTATGTAAGCATGATTCTTATAATAATTATTACAATATATATCCTCTAAAAAGAGATCTCAAATTCAAACTTTTCTTTTCAACCAAGTCCCCTATACAATCAGCTCAATTCACACCTAGATCTAAACCACTATGGCCTGCAGAACCAGAGATTTGTCATTATGGAGCTGAAATTGCTTCCTGAGTCCATGTCTACCTGATATCATGCAAGCTCTAGACCAACATTTAGCCAAACAGTAATGCAGAGTTCATCAGGGACAGAATTACTTAATAGAGAAGAGGAAGAAGACAAGAAAGCCCCATGCCTAGTGCTCCATGACTATTCCATGTCATTTTGTCACTTTGTCATTTTTTTCCCCAGATTCTCCCAGGTGCATAAAACAAATGCACGTTTCTTTCTGATTAAATTTCTGTGAAGGCATTTGCCCAAAATGCACGTTTAGTGGCCAGCTGTATGCCTAGATTGCTAGGACGATGCTTAGGTCCCTTGTGCTTGTGCTGCGGTCCCTGGTGCCAGCCCTTCTCTCCCTCTGCAGCACAACCAGCTGCCACCAGAAGTTCCTAAGGGTCCGTTAAAGATACAACATAGGTGTAGCCTTAATAAAAGTTAGGTCTGCTGCTGCCACCCTCATCTGGGCTACATATTTGTATGACTGCAGAGGCTCTTCGGTCTGTGGAGGAGTCTGTGGGAATGAGCATTTGTGCTCTGGAGAAAAATGATTGACCCATCATATTGAATCAGTTTAGACCATCATGCATTATGGTTTCCTATATTTAAAGAAAGTTAATAGTGTTTCCTTGAAAGCAAAGCTCCAACCATAACATGCAAAAGCATTGAAATTTATGTTTTATTCTTCCTAGTGTGTTTAGAATAGAGGATTCTTCATTTGTCATAATAAAATAGATACCGTTTACATTATTTAATTATATCTTATATTTTACTTAATTATTAGCATTAAAAATTACTCACTATGGAATAATTTATAATAATAATGATACAGACAATTCATTAATTAAATTAAAAATTCTATACTTGATGCATTTACCTGCTTAAGAATGTAGACATTAAAAATTGTTTTTCTTTAATTAAAAAGTTATCAACTGTGATTTGATGAGTCATTTTCTGCCCTACTACCAATGCCTTTTTCATTAACTATTTCACATCCTGCAAATCAAAAGGCAACCCTTTCTCCTCATTGAAACTGTGCAGACTGAAGTCTCTGCCATACTTCCACTAGGACAATCAAACTCTGTGCCAGAATTTGGCTAATTCTCCGATGAGCAGAGGGGTGTCTTAATGGGTGGAAAAGCCCTGACCACATATGGAGTAAAAGGCAGTGAAAACATAAACCTTCCATTGAGGGGGACTGGCTGGTACAGGGGGGTGACCTGGGCCCATCCCTGACTAAAAGGATTAGAGCAAGATAAACAGAAAGAAGATAGCCGTGGTAAACAACGCAGAGAAAGTAACCGTTATCTTGTTCATGTCGGTCAGGGCTTAGCAACGCGCTTATCTACCAATCAGCTAGGTATTCATTAGGGTCTGAAGCGCTCAAGTGTATAAAAGGACAGTGCTACCACGAAATAAACGGAGCTGGATATAACTCACATTGAGTCTTAGTCTGGTAATCCCGAATCGCCCATAAGCTTCACCCACATCGCACGAACCCCAACATTCCATAACTTGGAATCTTTCCGTTTGTACAACAGGGAGCAATGAAAAGGCAAAGGCTAGAAGTATTTGGGAATATTTTTGTACAGCCTAGGGGAGGGTGTTGGAGACAACGCATGGTCTCACTGTGCTCTCTTCCCAGGCTGCTGGAGCTCATACAATACAATAAAGCGGAGACAGAAGGTCGTGCATTTGCAATAAAATTGATCTGTCACTTAAGTTACACTGAAAGTGTTCAATTTCCCTTTCCCCATTCTAGAAAATCCTGGCATTTCCTGTCATACTGGAGATGGGAGGAATTTAATTGATTGGGGATGTATAGAGAACCCTTGTGCTTACTTCTGTGCTGAATTTGCCCATTTCACTGCAGACCCTCTGGGTCACAGGGCCTGCTACTCCATGTCTATAGCAGCTTTAGCTCACCAGGGACTGGATCCGCAGCTGCTGACGAGGCACAGACATAATAAATATCATGGATAATGATAATTTCAAGCTGTGATAAGAATTCCCCCCTCCCAACAGTTTCTCTGTTTGAAAAATGGCATTGAAAGCAAGGAAGAAAAAGCTGTCCTCAAAATTTGGCCCTCTGATCTGTTTGTTCAGATTGCACTTGATGAATTTAAAGTATTGTCTGTGTTTAAACTAAGTTTCCTAACTGTGTCCTTCTTAGAGAGAATTTCAGCCCAAACAGCAACCCCCTCCCGCCCTATTTTGCAATACTAAAACAAGCAAACAAACCTGTTCTAACGCATTTTGCATCCAGACACCAAACTGAAACTAGTAATCAGTTTAGACAGCTCTGGTTGTTTGTTGCTCTGATGTCATGCCTAGAGCGAGGTGCCCACAATACTTCTTTATGCCATTCAAAGTGTGTATTAGGATTCAGGAGTGAGATTCAAAACACAGGCGCGGGGCTGAATACGGAGATAATGCATCATTCTATAGGCACTTTCTCCCGCCATTCCCAGAGCATTCAGTGCACAAGCAATGCCATTTTTCACCAGGAAATTAGGTTGTTCCCTAAAGCGCACACGTGACCCCGCTGCTGAGAGGCATTTTTCAAGCAGGTGTGGCTTGCCACATTATACTTGCCGGAGGCGCTGGGAAATAAACAGTTAAGTTCAAGTTTAAGAGAAAAGGAAAACAAAAAACAACAAAAACCCGACAACTCTCCTAACTCCATCTGTCAAATTGTGTGTATGACATCATCAGATATTCTGCACTTGTTTGCAGCCATTCAGCCCAACCTGCCCCACAGCCTCAGCTTTG
>JAUBNY010000980.1:1293003-1306209 GCA_032275445.1 Crypturellus soui | reverse complement strand
TTCCATTATTTTCTTTGCCTTTGGACAACAAAGGTCTTGATAACATGACCTGGCTGCTCTAACCGTGACAGCATGTGGTAATTAGCTGAGTCCACTGGCATTCCCAAACCTAAACACAAGCCTCGGCTTTTTAAACTTGTCCGTAATTAGCACAGCTGTTATTTCAGTTAATTTGTTTTATTGATACTGCAAAGCTCTCCAAAGAGCCTCACAAAAGTCAGGGGTACAATATATCTTGTTTTCTGCAAACATTTTCAGCATACTGAAACACAGCACTGAATGTGAGGAAGGAAATGGTAGGCCTCCTCTCAAAACACTGCCTGAAATATATTTCAGGTAGTAATAAGATGTGTTAAATACTTGCACTATCCAAAAGTCAGGTTAGCCAGTTCATGTCTTTATGAAATATATTCTAATTTCCACTAAGATTATTTCTGTGTCTGGCAGCTAATTTTAAATAGTTCCCTTCTTCAGATGACATTAAGAGCCAATTGAGATAAATTTATTTTTCCATAAAAGTAATGTGTGTCAAGGCGAGATTTCCTAAGCCAAGCCCTTCAAGCAATCATCATAATCATTTTGTAAACCGTAGATAATGTCATATTGGAATAAAAAGATTTTTTCAGTGTATGAAATGTTACATTAAGATAAACATTAGAACTTAGCATTTCCAGTGTGAATATAATATCTTAAGAAAATCTTCCAGGGCTTTAAAATAAGCATAAGAAAGACAGAGAGGCTGAGAGTAAGTACAGGAAATAAATAACACTTTTCAAAAAAAATCGATTATTTCAAGCATTCTAAAATGTGATGTTTTGTCCTTTTTTTGCAAGCTGTTTTGTTTGTGTTCATGCATGCCAATGCACTCATGAGAGGTGGGGCCTGCAGGAAGCAAAACAGGAGTGAATTAGCAGGATTGAGCCCTGGATTATGTGTTTTATTTTAATTATATTGTCAAATGCACACATGGCATTCTTCAGTGCAGCAATTTCTTACATAGCTTTACATGGCAGCAAGAGTGATGCTGATTGCCAAAAAGTACAAAACTAAAGAAATTTTAAAGCACAATGGCAAATGTGTGCCTAAATCCCATTAACTTTGGGGGACATTAGTGCACCTAACAAACACTTTGCACACATCTTCACACTGTGTGCCCTCATTTTAGCCCCTCAAAAATGATAGAAAAAGGATCACTTGCCCAGATGTCCAAATCTCCCCTGTGAGTAAAGGATTGCTTTTTTTTTTTTTTTTTTTTTTTTACTTAATGCCATCCATGCTACCTGCCATGGGACGTTTTCACTTAGGGCTTTTTCTTGTGCAGAAGGACTTCTCGCTGCAGCACGAAGATTAAAGAGCAGGAATACTTCAGCTTGCACTGAGTATCAAAATCCTCTCTCCTTCCTTAGGCTGCGCTTGTCTTTGGGGTGGCCTTTTTCATCAGCTGCATCTGGAGCATTTTCTTCAGGATACTGCTGCCCATGTCCCAGCTTCAGGGAGGCTCTGCGGCTACCTGGCACTGCTGATGGAGGCGCAGCCCTTCGCTGAAGTGGGCGAAGTAAAATCTTCCCCAAACCCTATGTTATCTGCAATGTTTGGGATATGGTTTTAGAGGAGAAGAAAAGGAAGGAATTAAACATTCTGATCAGTGGCCAAGATAGTCACCTCAAAGCTAGGGAGACTTTAACTGAAGGCTACATAGAAACCTCTTTTTTTTTTTTGAAATCTGTACAGCACAGATAAGTAACTTCTATTACTTTCCCACCAGTAAGGACAGCTACCATTACTTCAGAATTTAGGGCAATGCTTCTCCATAGCTTATGACAGAAACTAGATGGACCACTGCCCAAAAAGTAACCAAAAAAAAAAGGGGGGTGGTAGAACAGAATTCTGCATTTATATATGTGAATATTTTATTTGCAGCTGTCTGTATCAATACAGGTTCAGAAGAGATAAAACTACATAAACTGTCCTTGCAGGACTATCTTCCTGCATGGTGACAGTACAGACTCAGGATTATACAAAGAAGTCCAGTGAAGACAAACAAAAAGACATAAATTCAGAGGCTAAAGTAGCTGAGAACCAGCTCAGTGTAAATTCTTAAACCCATTGATTCCAGTGACACAAGTCACAAAGACAAGGTCTGAAAAAATCAGACTGAGGATCCTTAGAAATGCAAGGAGGAACTGTGATGGCAAAGGACATAGAAGATCCATTTTGGAGACTTCCAAGTTCAAGGACAATCAGCGCAGTTTTCATTCACCCACTTTTCACAGGGACTGAACCACACTACTCAGCCAGGCTATAAAAGGTTGCCTTGGAGATCCTTTACAAAATAAGAGCTATGCCCTAATAGCATACCTCAAAGTCATTTTGCAGCTCCAGGGATCTGTTTGCCCAGTTGATCTCTCTCTCATCTCCTGTTGGCCTCTGCAGTCTGTCTGAACTGCCATTCTAAAAATATCCATGAGTCTTAAAGCAAGAAATCTCAGGCTAGTTATCAATTTCTGACAACTGAGAGCCCAAATTACTTGGAAAAACTCCACGCTATTTCATCAGATGGAAAGCAAGCGCAAATAAAAATACCTGCGCTCTTACAAAAGCGGCTGCAGGATCCTAGAAGTTGTAATTACGTGTGATTGTGGCCCTTGATGTCATTATCATCCACGTAAACAGAACTTGCTTGTGTACAAAAGCTGTATCATTATGCTTGACAGCCATCTTTTCCTAATGCAAGTGGAGATAATTAAGAGACTGATTCTGGACCTTCGCTGAAGGGAATAAAACAATTGCATAGCAGCTCTGCCCAGATTTCATGGGATTTCAATCAAAGAAAAACATCAGCATTCATAAAATTCATACAGGAGGGCATTCAAGGGCATGCACAGCATTCAGCAACCTCAGCAATCTTGTCACTTTGTCACCTTTCATTCTCTTTGGAGAAAAAGGAGTAAAAATAGTTCAGCAAAGCATGTGAAAACAAGATAAACTTTACCTAGATGGCCCATCCTAACATATTAGTGACTTTCTATGGCATTAGCAATTTTCTATCATCTTACGTTAATATCATAGAATTTTAGCATTTGATTTCCCTAATAAGTTATGACCTTGCAATCATTTCAAGCAATTTTCATATCACATTAGTGAAAACAAAGACTAACGCACTTAGATGCTAGCACAGAAACTACTAATAAAACATGACAATTTTTTTTTGTATTTTTTTGTGTATTAACGTTTGCCTCTCTCATTTCAACATTTCTTCTAACTTTTCACCACTGGATGATGGAAAACCAGCACATTACTGATTACTTTTTAAACTAAGTTAGAAAAACAGGAAGAATCAGTGTGGTAGCTTTTTAAGACCTGTTACCAAACAAATGACTCTTACTGGAAAGAATGACGACAGTGATATAATGAACGTATTGAAACTTTTTCATGGTGTAGACCTAGAAAAATTCCTAGGGGAGATCTCTTTCTAATGGTATAATAATTATTCCAAAGAAGTGGTGAAGGCCCCTTCACATTATACAATGAACTGCAGACTGAAAAAAGCATTACAAGGTGCTGCCTAGGGAATAATCCTGCGCCTGCAAGGAGTGGACCTGGCTGCTTCCACCTTCCCTTTCACAGAAGCTGTGATTCAAGAGTAGTTTGGATGATGGAAGACTAATGGTTTTGGATTGGAGACTAGGGGATTGCCAAGCCTTTATCCAATAGCTACAGAGTTTCTGCTCTCAGAAATTGCTTAAGAAGAGAAGATGAAGATTCTTACATCATTCTAGATTCTTTTTCTATGGTCATACAGACATAAAAAGATTCAGCAGTGATGCAGCACGTCTGGATTGCTGACTGTGGTTCAGGTGAAGATATATTTTCTATTCACTTTTTTTTTTCTCTGAATATTCTGATGTAGTCCAGGGTTTCAGGAAAATCTTGAGAGGATTGGAGGGAAAAGTGATCATATATGGTTAATTGCCTGGGAAACTCCAAATGAACTAGTGCCATTTCCTAATCCCCTCGGAAGCAAGCTCTGGCTGTTCCTTGCTTGCCTTGGAAGCAAGCTCATGTTCCTTGCTCACCAAGAAGGCATGTTTTCTGGAGCCTACAAAGCATCTGACATAACAGAAAGAGTATTTTGGCAATACCTGGTTGTAGGGAGAAGGAAAGGAATGAGAGATTAGAGAAATCCAGGTTTGTTTCACTATGATACACACCGATATACAAAAGCTCAAAATTTCAGGTTTAGCGTTGGGCTTGTGCAATCTCCTTGTCCCTTGTCTGTGAAAAGGGCAGACCAAAAGAAGCAGTTCCTGAATTTATTACTGCAGTGAGCAATTCATTTAGAGTGAAAGGGTACTAATTGCAGCAAGCCTTGAAACCCGTCATTCCCTGCTTTTTTGAACAAAGTCAATCACTTTTCCTCTGCCATCTGTTCATCCTTCATTGCAATTGCAGCAGATCCTATTGAGGTCTCAGCAACACTTTGGACATCTTTTGGTCTCTCTTATCTCTATCCAGCCTGTTGTCTTCCAGGGACAATTCAAATAGCTTTATACTATTCTGGACTGCTATATGTCTTCTGTACTTTTCTTATACATGACATAGATTTGCTGGCACTGTTTCCAGCCCTTTTCTGTGGTTGATCTTGAGGTCCTTGGTGTCTCCTGCAGGCCCCTGTTCAGCTGGGACGTCCCAAGGCACTTGGCCACCGCAGAGGCCATATCCTTGGCCACCAGGTTGGTGGCGGCCACCTGCTGGCTTGTGACCGCACTCGCGCTCTGTAGCCGCCTCAGGTCGGAACACTTACAGATGTGGACAAACAAGATCACATGAGATGAAAACACTGCTGGCAAAGTAGCTGCTCCTGCTGCAAGTTCATAAACACAGGCAGCCTCAAGGAAACGGGGGTCTCTGAGCTGTGATGTGCACAGAAATAGACTTTTACCTGTGTGTTTACCTTAAACCTCTGGCTTTGTTACACAACTTCCTTCCATCCACCTTCAGAGGATGGCAAAAAGAGGTGAAATTCTAGCAATTGCTCTGGTTTTGTGTCATACTGAAAATTATACAATATTAGTGATGCTAATACTTATAAAATGTGTGTCCCCTTTACTATGGCTGTGTCTACTACACACTGCAAACACTTCTTGTGTGTTAAACATTACAAGTGGAGCTAACATAACCGCACTTCATTTTTAACATGTTACATGGGCAAATAACACAACACCTCCCGCAGAGCAGCATTGTGAGGCTTAGCTAATTATTGAGCACTTGCAAAGTGCTTTGAGATCTCAGATGAAATATGCCACCAAAGTGCAAAGTATTATTCTCATATAGTGGTTGGAGCAGACTGTTTCAGAGAGGCTATAAATCTGTTTCCACCGTGACCCAAGATGGGTCTGTCAGCTTTAAGAAGAACATGAATGTTTAAACATTTATTTAAATATTAAATCACAGGTCTTCAAAACCCATCCTAACAGCTTCGCTGCTGTCCTAAGTGAGTTCTAGGCATGTATTAATGTGCAGCTAGAGTTGTGCAGCTGAGGTAATTCACTTTTCCTATCACACTGGAAACTTGGATGGCAACTGAGGTGAATCCAGTCCTCCTGCACTCCTATCCCCCTCCTGAGGAACAACAAATCCCTTTATGCCAAATACAATGCTTCTTAGATTTCCTCAAAACATTAACAATCTGTCATAATTGCAATGTGTGGCTTGCAAGCGATGTGGGCCAGGGGCAGTCTGTTTGCTCTGCATTCAGGCAGTGCTTACCACAGTGATGTCCAGAGGCTGCCAGTGCATGGACATGGAGAGTGAGCAAGCAAAGCTCTGCAGGCACCACTGGGCATTTCCCTCCCATCAGTTCAGAGAAATATGTATCATTACCTGTCACCCTGAACAACGTCAGAGGGGCTTTCAGGCAACAAATTCAGAATGACTGACCAAGCTTAATGGGGTCCTGGGCTTGAATAGGGCTTTGGCATTAATGTGAAAGAAGGCAGATTGCCAGTAAAGGTGATCCCAGAAACAGGCTTTGGAGGGATTGGATCTCTTCCTTCCTCAAAGCTGTCCAAGGATCCTCTGCTTTTCCAAGCAGGGCTGAATGTCTGGACAAAATGCCTATAGCAGGAGTCCTGCAATAATATCAGGGCTAGCTCTGTATATGCATCTCCCTTCTATGCTGCAGTGCCAACAACAGAGGCTGCAGGAGCAAGAAAAGTACAAAGAAGAGCAAAGAAGGAGTTAAGCAAAATGAAAGCAGATTTATAATTTCTGATATTGGCCTCTCATACTGCTACAGTCACAAATTATATGAATTGTCAGCAAGATGGTAGCTGATAACACAAAAGGCTCAGAAGTGCCAGTTTTAAATTAAAAATGTATTTTCAACTCAGTTCACACAATGACAAATGCTTCTTGCCATGTGAACTCTCAGAACACTGCAGTGACCACAGAAGATACAATTTCTTTTATAAGTCTTTAAAATCCTGGGTTCTGTAATGTGGAATAACAAATAAAAATGAGTTTTACTGGGGCTGCCAGGCTAAATTATCAGTTGGTGATAGTGTAGCAACTGGGGAGTGATTGTGTTGATGGAGCTGCACTGAGATACAGTGCAGGATCTGGACCATTATTATCTGATTACAAGCAAGTGTCACTGCTATTTAAATTTGCTTGATAATTCACACTTACAGGGCTTATTTTTCATGGGCTTCTAACTTTGCTTAAGTTTGGCTATATGTGGAGTGAAATTCTCCATGCCACAAGCTGAATCTGTTTGGAAAGAGACAGTTATTTTGGCAGATGAGATTAGGGAAGATCAGCTAACAGTGACATTATGGACGTGATGGGTGAAATTCCCTGCTGGGGTGCCCCAAGGACCACCAGTAGTTAACTTAAGCACCTAAGTCTGGAGAAGGGCATTGCTGAGACCTCCTCAGTGATGCACGGAATGGGTACGACTGTGCACAGCGTTTATTGGGTTCTCGGTGCTCCTGAACTCAGGATTTCCTTTCCTAGTCCCAGCTAGCAAGCATTCCTGGCAGGTTTGGTAGCACGCAGTGATTTCCCAGACTGCTAAGAACAAGGGGATGTATTTGACTGTCTGAACCTGCCAAGGAGACATCAGCTACCAAAATGCCATTATCATTTCCCCAAGTCTGGTTCCCACTACTGAGCCATCTACTTCTTCAGTCCTGCACAATCAAAACTTCAATAGTAAACATGCAGCTCTTCAATATTCTTTTTGTTAGCAGCGAAAATTTATTTTTATAGATAATAGTCACCTAAACCATCCATTTCAAATAAACTGTTAAGTCATTTAGTTCAGGAAGGGGAATATTTACTTAATTCCAGTCATAAACCAATATGAATAAAAAAAAAATGTACTTTTTAATGTTGGTTGACGTCCAGATCATGTTGTTCATTAATCCTGCTCATGTACTAATGTGACTGGTTAAAATATAGGGATTTATATAACAATGCTTGTATCCTTCTATTTATCTACTCTCTGACTTTCAGGCATCCTAGGTTACTCAGTCAGACAGCCTGGGTAACTGCAGCCAAAAAGCCTCAGAACACACTATTTACTGAGAGCTGAGATTCGCACGCCATTTCCTGATACAGGTAGTTCTTATTTTAAGCAAAACATCATATACTGTGAAAAGTGTGAAGAAATTGCAAGAGTTGGTACACTGGAAAAAAAAAATCAGCAGGGAATCACTGCTTCATAGAATTTTTCTCTCTATTTAAGCTACGTATTGCTACTATGTATTACTAGCATTGCCTTTTGAGTTATGCTTTTAGAACTCTTATACTAGCTCATGGATAAAGTAAAACGGCACATAACACTGAAACGGCACTTTCTAGACATTGGCTACAGGGCTAATATTTTATTTGGAAAGTAAAAAATGCTTTTTGGTTACTATGGTGCTTGGAAGTATTCCTAAGGAGCAGATGTATTTCAAAGGAGCAAACATATTTCAGTTGAAGAAATCTCTGTTAGACGATTGGACTAATAATTTTTGTCAATTAGAATTCCTTAGGGAAAGGAGCCAGCAGTCTTTATTAATAATATTAATAGCAGTTGGAATCACACCATCTGTCTGGAGACATGGGTAATATTTTTGAGGAGAAATGTCAACTGTTTAAAGAACAATTTTGAGAGGAACGACAGGGAAAAAATGCAAAGATGTCTCTTGGTATCAGCTGTAATTTCTGCAGCATCTACTGATTCAGCCTCTGCCTCTTAAGTTGGTTTTCAGATTTAAACTTTATTTTACAGACTTTTAAAATGTATATTATATTACTCAGCTATTCTTTCAGCTTGGTTCTTAAGCTTCTTATTTTCTTAATTTCTTAATTATTTTCTTAATATAAGAAATGGATAACAGTTTTACTTTCTGTCAAGCTCTCAGTAATGGTGTGTGCAACCTCACCCTACACCTTTACAGCACAGAAAGTGTTATGATTTCAAATATATCTTCTGGTTCAAGTTATCACAAAACTATCACTGAATATTTGCCAGCATCTCACCCAAAGAGAACGTGAGAATGATGAAGACATTTTGTTTATTGAATAAGATTACTCAAAGCTAAATGGATATTTTGAATTTTGAGACTGCTGCTTCATGAAGCTGTACTCTCTTTCACACTATATCATAGATATGAACTTAGCTATTATCTAGGTTTCAGAGAGTAGGTGTTGCCCTGTTTGAAGAACGCATTTTCTTAAACTTTTTTAATCGTAGCAAGCACACAGAGCTCTCAAAGCTGTATATGTATTTTCCTCTTTTTTCTGTGTTACTTGGTGTGAGACAGGAACTTGCCCACCCGCCTTCCCTTTGCAGTAGGAGGACTCATCTGCATTTTACTCTGGTGATTAAACACTGCCGACTGAACCTTGCTTTTGTCTTTTCTTTTTCCTTAAGAGTTTGTTGTCTGACTTGGTAGTTTATTTTTCCTGCCCAACTTTTAACAGCTGTGCTCACAATATCTCCGTTCCCATTATTTTGCCTTCTAATATATTCGCTAATGATTATAAGGCTTTCACATTTTCAGTGATTTCAGTGATTCTTTTTAGTACATTTTGAAGGCAACACATATTAAAAGACATATTTATTTAATGATTTAGTAGTGATTCGGGAAAAATTATTTATTTATTTTAATGTTATTTAATATATTTATTGAGTCTGTTGGTTTTCACATTTTATTGTTTTTCATAAACTTTTAACTAAAAGTAAAGTAAAATAAATATTTGATCCCATACCAGTTTGATTAGATCAAATGTTCTTTTCCCATCTAGAGAAAGTAGGTATTGTATAAGCTGAACTGACTCACTATAGCTCTTACTACTGATTCCCTTATTCTTCTATATATCATCCAAGATTCCTCAGAAAATTATCAATCAATCAACTTTCTACTCATTTGCTATTCTCAACTAGAAAGGCGCACTAATTTTAGGTCCTTGGCTAGTGTTCTTAGGCATAATTATGCCTCTTGTATTTCTTGTGCCTTCAATATTTGTTTTCGAGATTGTTTTCTTTGGCAGATGTTCAGGCTCACAAGGCATATTTTTATTTATTTAGAAAATGTATTGTGGAGGAAGAGTGGAAGTTACAAAACCACAATTTGAGTTTCAAAGTAAGTGGGGTAATAGGCATTAGAACATAAGAACAAATTCTGAAAGAAATAAAAAATGAAAAAGTGCTAGTAAATAGAAAGTAAGCTGAAATGTGATGCAGTTTTCCTTTAGGTTTTTTGCTTGTCAAGCCAGTTTACCACCTTAATAGTACTGCTTAAATTTTTATTTAAGTGAAATTCAATATATAGCTACAGATACAGGTATATAAAATCTGACTTCAGTAAAACATCTGATACACTGCTATAATGGCAATTCTCAGTTAAACTGGCAAAATGGGAACCAGTTGCAAAACTGTGAGATGATTACGGAGCTGAAAGAAAAGATGACACTGTTTCATGCTGGAAGGGGAGGCATCAAGCTGGAGGGTGAATACAATGAAGTCCTTTAGTGTCTAGTGTTCAGTCTTACTCAATCGTGACTTATTCATTAGTTACTGTGGCATAAAAAGTGGTACTGTACTAATGAAAATTAGTGAACTCTTAAAATTAGGAGTCATGAACCAGACAGGAAGCTGGGAAAAAATGAACCTTAAGAGTTGCAGCAATATGGATCGGATTCAACTTAATGTGCAGACTGCAGAGTCTTTAATGTAAGTTTTTTTTCCTCTCTCAAAGGTGGTACTCAGTAAAACTTGAACATATTAGTCTCCCAGTGACTAGAAGCCACCGATGTTGCTGCAGTCACTGCAAAAGAAGAGGAGAGGTATTTGTACTTGAGGTTATTCCTCTTACCTGCAGCCGAGGCCCACAGCAGTTCTCCACAGCGCTCCGGACACTGGTGTGGGAATGGCGAGCCAACCCAGGCAAAGTCTGCAGGCTGCTGAGGAAAATAGGAGAAAAATCTGCTTGTATTTTAAGAAGGCAATAAAACTGGCTTATTTAACAAGAAAAGCAATAGCCAAAAGGGGTATCATTTCTTCTAAGTACACAACAGAAACAAACACCAAGGCAGAAAAAAAGCTTTTTATGCAAAATAGACAGCCTGTACACAGATATAAATGATTAAAAAATTACTATTGATGAACTTAAAATCAGCAGAAGGCTGTGAAGCATCTGAGGAATGAAACTGGACCAATCTCTCTCTATGAGTTACCAGGAAAGTAACATTCATTAAAACATCCACACAATGTGATAGCACCTGATGGCAGAGCAAAAGACTTGCAGGGAACCAGACTCACTAACTGACAGATCCCTGACATTCATCCACCCTGCATTCCTCTACCCCTGCTTATGGCCCTATCCTCCCTCCCACCAGCATTTTATTATTTGTGGTTTTTGGTGAACTGCCCAGAAGGAGATAACAACTTTTCTGCAGCCTGAAACGTCTACCTCAGCTAGCAACCCTGTTTTTCCTGCAAGAAAATTAACTTCAGACAAAGCAGTCTGATAGGGAAGAAGGTCATCGGGGTGGGTGACTGGATGGGAGGAATGTGTTATAATTTATAGATTAAGAGAAAAAGCACTGTTTTGTTCAGTGCTTTCTTAATTTGTCATTAAGAAAAGTAAGAAAAAGAACTGGGATGCCTGAAGTTGATACAGTGGTCTTTTAGGGCCTGACTCAGCAACCTTCAATTCTTGAGCATATTCTTCAGTCTGCCTTTCCCATTTTCAGTCCCTAGGGATGCATGAATCGCATTTTGTGAGGAATGCTATTTCTTGGTTTGAGCCTGGTTTTGTACTGCTTTATTCCACTTTGGAAAGGTAAAAATCTATTAATTTCAACTAAGATATATTAGGAAAAGAGCCTAGGGGATATGCCACGACATGTTAAAGACTGATGGTTACTTCATTAAGGGCAGATAGGATTTTGTATAAATAAGCTGTTTTATGAATAAAAAGGGAAGAGGGGACTAAATGTCTGTGAGACTTCCCATATGGGTAAACTGAATGGACAGGTCTGTCATTTGAAGGGTTTTTCTTAGCCTTCTTTAGAGAACCAAAAAAAAATTTTTTAATGGTTTAAAAAAGAAGCATTACCAAAGAAAAAAAATGTGCATGAAATTTTGAAAACAAATCTGCTTTAGATTTACAAGAAAATCACAACTTGGAAATTTCCGCCATAATGTTTTTGATGCTGACCAGCTGTGTTTTGATTTCTTACTTGTGCATATTCCTGCGGCCATCAAATAGCTCAGCTGATGAGTAACTGTCATCAGTAAAAACTATCTGGACTTCCAATATAAAAGAGTATTTTGTTGGAAACGCTGATTGTCACAACTGAAAGTTTGCAAGTGCATCTGTTTGGATGAAAATTTAGACCCTTAAGGCATAAGTCCCACTGAAACCAGCCTGGTTTCGTTACTGTCTTGCCTATCTGGCTCCTCAGAAGCCCTGGCTTTTAAGGCTTCTAGGACAACACTGGAGCATAGTGAAAAAATATTGGACTCTGTCAGATACAGCTGTCATTTGGGATCCTGGAGGCTTATTTAACTGGAGATTTCAGAAGCTAAATGTCTGTTTTGTAAGGAAAATTTTAAAGGTCTGCCATACAGCTAAGGACTCCTGTACCAGTTGTCTCTTGGAGAAGTCCTGAAAGTCACGAAAATGGTTTGAGACCCTTTGGGAGGCCAGCCAGAAGGGAGAGCAGCCGCTAGTCCTCAGGTACCAGATAAATCTAAAGACAGGCTACCCAAGAGCTGTGGATCCTGAAAGACCTTGCAGCTATCCAGAGAAAGGACAAAAATCACCAGGACTAAGGGAAAATAGAGTTTTAGAGACAGTAGAATTTCTGAAATAAAACTTTGGAATTTTCTTTTTCCAAGAAAACAGCACTTTGAAATGTTGATCTTTTCTTGGCAACATAATTTCTGTCATTTAGCCTCCTGCAAATACGAAGAGCTTATCCAGCTCAAAACCAGAGATTCACCAACACACAACTTGGTACAACCACCTCTGCAACCTAGACCTGCATTTTATATTTGACATAGTAAAAATGTCATGCAGAATATTTTATCCTGGGTTCCCATTCAGCAAACTAAGACAATAAAGCACATGCCTTCAAGGAATAGCAGAGCACAGCAGAAAGCATATATGTGGATGTTTCTTTTTTGCGCGTCTGAGGGAGCAGGTGGTTGATGCAGTAAGCACGAGAGGCTTTCTATTAGTTCACAGAGATACAGTCAAGGAATAAATTTCCTTTGCAGTTTATTAGGGCTCAGGTCATGTGAGACTGGAAGTGTGGAAAACTTCCTGTGTGTAGTTTCTCCTTAAATTCAGAACTCCTGTAGCAGCTCCCTTGCAAACGGCACGACTCTCACGGTGTGCAGTACCATCCGAATGCGCCTCTCCGTACATGTCACACACAGGCTGACAGGTCTTGCTAATGCTTCTAAGGTTCTGTGAAGTGAATTTTCATAGGCTAGTATTGCCTTTTTAGTAATTTGTCTTTTTCAGTCTTTAATATAGTCTTTTCAATCTTTAATATATAGTCTGTTTTTCTTAATTCAATGTAATTTAGGGGTATGCATGCTTGGATGTATTATGTATATCCGGTTAATTATCAGCAGTTATATCTGATTCTAGCCTCTCATTGATTTTACATGAACATAATTCCATTATATCAGTCCAA
>JAUBNY010000980.1:1279595-1292903 GCA_032275445.1 Crypturellus soui | reverse complement strand
AACTTCTTTCCTCAGAGACAAAGGACTCTTTCCTCAGACAGAGCCCTGGCACAGGCTACCCAGAGAGGTTGTGGAGTCTCCTTTTCTGGATATCTTCCAAACCCGCCTGGATGCCACCCTGTGCCCCGTGCTCTAGGTGTCCCTGCTGGAGCAGGAGGGTTGGACTAAATGATCTCTAGAGGTCCCTTCCAACCTTAATCATTCTGTGATTCTGTGAATTTGAGGCAACTCTTCTCCATAGCCTATGACAGAAACCAAATGGACCACTGTCCAAAAAGGAACAAAAAAAAAAGAAAAAAAGGGGGAGGAAGAACAGAATTCTGCATTTATATATGTGAATATTTTTATTTGCAGCTGGCAATACAGGTTCAGAGGAGATAAAACTGCATAAATTGTCCTTGTAGGACTATGTTCCTACATGGCAACAGTACAGATTTGGAATTATATGAAGAAGTCCAGTGAAGACAAACAAAAAGACATAAATTCAGAGGCTAAACTAGTTGTGAACCAGCTCAGTTTAAATGCTTAAACCCATTGATTCCAGTGACACAAGTCACAAAGAAAAGGTCTGAAAAAATCAGACTGAGGATCCTTAGAAATGCAAGGAGGAACTGTGATGGCAAAGACATAGAAGATCCATTTTGGGGACTTCCAAGTTCAAGCACAATCAGCACAGTTTTCATTCATCCACTTTTCAGAGACCGAACCACACTACTCAGCCAGGCTATAAAAGGTTGCCCTGGAGATCCTTTACAAAATAAGAGCTATGCCCTAATAGCATATCTCAAAGTCATTTTGCATTTCCAGGGATCTGTTTGCCCATTTGATCTCTCTCTCATCTCCTGTTGGCCTCCGTGGTCTGTCTGAACTGCCATTCTAAAAATATCCATGAGTCTTAAAGCAAGAAAGCTCTGGCTGGTTATGAATTTCTGACAGCTGAGAGCCAAAATTACTTGGAAAAACTCCACGCTATTTCATCAGATGGAAAGCAAGCACAAATAAAAATAACTGTGCTCTTACAAAAGCTGCTGCAGGATCTTAGAAGTTGTAATTATGTGTGATTGTGGCCCTTGATGTCATTATCATCCATGTAAACAGAACTTGCTTGTGTACAAAAGCTGTATCATTATGCTTGACAGACATCTTTTCCTTATGAAAGTGGAGATAATTTAATTAAGGACTGATTCTGGCTCTTCACTGAAGGGAACAAAACGATTGCAGAGAAGCTCTGTCCGAATTTAATGGGATTTCAATCAAAGAAAAACACCAGCATTCATAAAATTCACACAGGAGGGCATTCAAGGGCATGCACAGCATTCAGCAACCTCAGCAATCTTGTCACTTTGTCACATTCCATTCTCTTTGGATAAAAAGGAGTAAAAATAGTTCAGCAAAGCATGTGAAAACAAGATAAACTTTTCCAAGATGACCCATCGTAATATATTAATGACTTTCTATGGTATTAGCGATTTTCTCTCATGTTACATTAATATCATAGAATTTTAGCATTTGATTTCCCTAATAAGTTATGACCTTGCAATCATTTCAAGCAATTTTCATATCACATTAGTGAAAACAAAGGCTAACGCACTTAGATGCTAGCACAGAAACTACTAATAGAACATGACAAAAATTTTCATATTTTGCTTGTGTATTAATGTTTGCCTCTCTTGTTCCAACATTTTCTTCTAACTTTTCACCACTGGATGATGGAGAATTAGCACATTACTAATTACTTTTTAAATTAAGTTAGAAAAACAGGAAAAATCAGTGTAGTAGCTTTTTAAGACATTTTATCAAACAAACAGCTCTTACTGGAAACATTGATGACAGTGATATAATGAACATATTGAAACTTTTTTATGGTGTAGACCTAGACAAATTCCTAGAGGAGATCTCTTTCTAACAGTATAATAATTGTCTCAAAGAAGTGATGAAGGCCCCTTCACATTATACAATGAGCTGTAGACTGTAAAAAGCATTACAGGGTGCTGCCTAGGGAATAATCCTGTGCCTGGCAGGGAGTGGACCTGGCTGCTTCCACCTTCCCTTTTGCAGATGCTTTGATTCAAGAGTAGTTTGGAAGATGGAAGACTAACAGTTTTGGATTGGAGACTAATGGATTGCCAAGCCTTTATCCAATAGCTATAGAGTTTTTGCTGTCAGAAATTAAATTGTTTAAGAAGAGAAGATGAAGATTCTTACATCATTTCTGGATTCTTTTTCTATGGTCATGCAGACATAAAAAGATTCAGCAGTGATGCAGCATGTCTGGATTGCTGAGTGCAGTTCAGGTGAAGATTTATTTTATATTCACTTTTTTTTTCTCTGAATATTCTGTTGTAGTTCAGGGTTTCAGGAAAATCTTGAGAGGGTTGCAGGGAAAAGAGATCATATGTGCTTAATTGCATGGGAAACTCCAAAAGAACTAGTGCCATTTCCTAATCCCCTCAGGAACAAGCTCTGGATGAGAGATCATGTTCCTTGCTCACCAAGAAGGCATGTTTTCTGGAGCTTACAAAGCATCTGACATAACAGGAAGGGTATTTTGGCAATATCTGGTTGTAGGGAGAAGGAAAGGAATGAGAGATTAGAGAAATCCAGGTTTGTTTCACTATGATACACACTAATATATAAAAGGTCAAAATTTCAGGTTTTGCCTTGAGCTTGTGCAATCTCTTTGTCCCTTGTCTGTGAAAAGGGCAGACCAAAAGCAGCAGTTCCTGAATTTATTACTGCAATGAGCAATTCATTTAGAGTGAAAGGGTACTAATTGCAGCAAGCCTTTTTTGAACAAAGTCAATCACTTTTCCTCTGCCATCTATTCATCCTTCATTGCAACCCCAGCAGATCCTATTGAGGTTTCAGCAACACTTTGGGCATCTTTTCCTTTCTCTCCTGAGCTCTCTATCTAGCCTATTTTCTTCCAGGGACGATTCAAATAGGTCTATGCTATTATGGACTGCTAGGTGTCTTATATACTTTTCTTATACATGACATACACTTGCTGACACTGTTTCCAGCCCTTGTCTGTAGATGATCTTGAGGTCCTTGGTGTCTCCTGCAGGCTCCTGTTCAGCTGAGCACATCCCAAGGTGCTTGGCCACTGCAGAGGCCGTGTCCTGGGCCACCAGGTTGGTGGTAACCGCCCTCTGGTTTGTCCTTCCTCCCTGCTCTGTGGCTGCCTCAGGCCGGAACACGTACAGACCTGGACAAAGAAGATCACCCGAGAGGAAAACACTACTGACAAAATAGCCGCTCCTGCTGCACGCTCATAAACGTAGGTGGCCTCAAGGAAATGGGGGTCCCTGGGCTGTGATGTGCATAGAAATAGGCCTTTACCTGCGTGTTGAAGGATATTGAACCTTAAACCTCTGGCTTTGTTACACAATTTCTTTCCATCCACCTCCAGAGGATGGCAGGCAGAGGTGAAATTCTAGCAATTGTTCTGGTTTCATGTCATACTGAAGATTATAAAACATTAGTGATGCTAATACTTATAAAATGTGTCCCCTTTACTATGACTGTGTCTACTACACACTGCAAACACTTCTTGTCTGTTAAACATTACAAGTGGAGCTAACATCACCACGCTTCATTTTTAACATCTGTTAAATGGACAAATAGCACAACACCTCCTGCAGAGGAGCATTGTGAGGCTTAGCTAATTATTGTGCACTTGTAAAGTGCTTTGAGATCTCAGATGAAATATGCCACCAAAGTGCAAACTATTATTCTCATATAGCGGTTGGAGTGGACTGTTTCAGAGAGGCTATAAATCTGTTTCCACCATGACCCAAGATGAGTCTGTCAGCTGTAAGAAGAACATGAATGTTTAAACATTTATTTAAATATTAAATCACAGGTCTTCAAAACCCATCCTAATGGCTTCACTGCTGTCCTAAGTGAATCCTAGGCATGTATTAATGTGCAGCTAGAGTTGTGCAGCTGAGGTAATTCACTTTTCCTACCATGCTGGAAACTTGGATGGCAACTGAGGTGAATCCAGTCCTCCTGCACTCATGTCATCTTCCTGAGGAACAACAAATCCCTTTCTGCCAAATAAAATGCTTCTTAGATTTCCTCAAAACAATAATAACCTGTTATAATTGCAATGCATTGCTTACAAGTGATGTGGGCCAGGGACAGTCTGTTTGCCCTGCATTCAGGCAGTACTTATCGCAGCAATGTCCAGCGGCTGCTGGTGCATGGACATGCAGAGCAAGCAAGCAAAGGCACCACTGGGCATTTCCTTCCCATCAGCTCAGAGAAATATGTATTGTTACCTGTCACCCTGAACAACATCAGAAGGGCTTTAAGGCAACAAATTCAGAATGACTCACCTAGCCTATTGGGGTCCTGGGTCTGAATAGGGCTTTATCATTAACATGAAAGGCAGCAGATGGCTATTGCCAGTGAAGGTGATCCCAGAAACAGGCTTTGGAGGGATAGGGCATGAATCCCTTCCTTCCTAAAAGCTGTCCAAGGATCCTCTGCTTTTCCAAGCAGGGCTGGGTGTCTGGACAAACTGCCTACAGCAAGAGTCTTGCTTCTGCAATAATATCAGGTCTAGCTCTGTATATGCATCTTCCTGCTATGCTGCAGTGCCAATAACAGAGGCTGCAGTGGCAGAAGTACAAAGAAGAGCAAAGAAGGAGTTAAGCAAAATGAAAGAAGATTTATAATTTCTGAAATTGGCCTCTCATACAGCTACAGTCACAAATTATATGAATTGTCAGCAAGATGGTAGCTGATAACACAAAAGGCTCAGAAGTGCCGCTTTTAAATTAAAAATGTATTTTCAACTCAGTTCACACAATGACAAATGCTTCTTGCCATGTGAACTCTCAGAACACTGCAGTGACCACAGAAGATACAATTTCTTTTATAAGTCTTTAAAGCCCTAGGTTCTGTAATGTGGAATAATAAATAAACATGAGTTTTACTGGGGCTACCAGGCTAAATTATCAGTTGGTGATAGTGTAGCAAGTGGGGAGTGATGGTGTTGATGGAGCTGTACTGAAATACAGTGCAGGATCTGGACCATTATTATCTGATTACTGATTACAAGCAAGTGTCACCACTATTTAAATTTGCTTGATAATTCACACTTATAGGGCTTATTTTTCACAGGCTTCTAACTTTGCTTAACTTTGGCTATGTGGAGTGAAATCTTCCATGCCACAAGCTGAATCTGTTTGGAAAGAGACAGCTATTTTGGCAGATGAGATTAGGGAAGAGCAGCTAATGGCGACATGGGTGTGATGGGTGAAATTCCCTGCTGGGATGCCCCAGACCACCAGGGACTCAAGCATCTAAGTCTGGAGAAGGGCATTGCTGAAACCTCCTCAATGATGCACAGAACGGGTAAGACTGTGCATGGAGCTTGGGGGGTTCTCGGTTCTCCTGAACTCAGGATTTCCTTTCCTTGTGCTAGCTAGCAAGCATGTCCACATTCCCGACAGGTTTGGTAGCACATAGCGATTTTCCAGACTGCTAAGAAAAAGGGGATGTGCCGGACTGTCCGAATCTGCCAAGGAGACTCCAGCTGCCAAAATGTGATTATCATTTCCACAAAGTCTGGTTCGAATACTGAGCTATCTACTTCTTCAGTCCCACACAATCAAGACTTGGATAGCAAACATGCAGCTCTTCAATGTTCTTTTTGTTATCAATGAAATATTTTTTTATAGATTATAGTCGCCTAAGCCATCCATTTCAAATAAACTAAGTCCATTTAGTTCAGAAAGGGGAATATGTATTTAATTTCAGTCATAAATCCACTATAGTTAAAAAAAATCAAAAGTACTTTTTAATGTTGGTTGGTGTATGGATCACGCCATTCATTAATCCTGCTCATAGACTAATGTGACTGGTTAAAATATAGGGATTTATATAATAGGGTTTGTATCCTTCTATTTATCTACTCTCTGACTTTCAGGCACGCTGGGTTACTGAGCAATTCTCTTCAGCTAAGAAGCCTCAGAACACACTTTTTAATGACAGCTGAGATTCACATGCCATTTCCTGATACGGGTACCTCTTATTTTAAGCAAAACATCATATACTGTGAAAAGTTTGAAGAAATTGCAAGAGTTGGTACACTGAAAAAAAAATCAGCAGGGAATCACTGCTTCATAGAATTTTTCTCTCTATTTAAGCTATGCATTGCTACTATGTATTACTAGTGTCGCCTTTTAAATTAGGCTTTTAGAACTCTTACGGTAACTCGTGGATAAAGTAAAATAGCACATAACTTTGAAACCGCACCTTTTAGATATTGGCTATGGGGCTAATATTTTATTTGGAGAGTAAATAAATGCTTTTTGGTTACTATGGTGCTTGGAAGTATTCCTAAGGAGCAGACATATTTCAAAGGAGCAGACATATTTCAGTTGAAGAAACCTCTGTTAGATGATCAGACTAATAATTTTTGTCAATTAGAATCCCTTAGGGAAAGGAGCCAGCAGTCTTTATTAATAATATTAATAGCAGTTGGAATCACGCCATCTGTCTGGAGACATGGGTAATAATTTGAGGAGAAATGTCAACTGTTTAAAGAACAATTTTGAGAGGAACAACAGGGAAAAAATGCAAAGATGTCTCTTGGTATCAGCTGTAATTTCTCCAGCATCTACTGATTCAGTCTCTGCCCCTTAAGCTGTTTTTTAGATTAAAACTTTATTTTACAACCTTTATATATATATATTATATATATATAAATATAAAATGTATATATTATATTACTCAGCTATTCTTTCAGCTTGGTTCTTATGCTTCTTGTTTTCTTAATTTATTAATTATTTTCTTAATATAAGAAATTGATAACAGCTTTACTTTCTGTCAAGCTCTCAGTAATGGTGTGTGCAACCTCACCCAATGCCTTTACAGCACAGAAAGTGTTATGATTTCAAATATATCTTCTGGTTGAAGTTGTCACAAAACTATCACTGAATATTTGACAGCATCTCACCCAAAGAGAACGTGAGAATGATGAAGGCATTTTGTTTATTGAATAAGATTACTCAAAGCTAAATGGATATTTTGAATTTCGAGACTGCTGCTTCAGGAAGCTGTACCATCTTTCGCACTATATCTTAGATATGAACTTAGCTATTATCTGGGTTTCAGAGAGTAGGTGTTGCCCTGTTTGAAGAATGCATATTCTTTAACTTTTTTAATCGTAGCAAGCACATAGAGCTCTCAAAGCTGCATATGTATTTCCCTCTTCTTCTGTGTTACCGAGTGTGAGACAGGAACTTGCCTACTCCCCTTCCCTTTGCAGTCTGAGGACTCATCAGTTCTTCACGTCTGCATTTTGCTCTGGTGATTAAACACTGCCAACTGGACCTTGCTTTTGTCTTTTTTTTCCCTTAAAGATTTGTTGTCTGACTTGGTAGTTTATTTTTTTCTGCCCAACTTTTAACAGCTGTGCTCACAATATCTCCATTCACATTATTTTGCCTTCTAATAATTTCACTAATGATTATAAGACTTGCACATTTTCAGTGATTCAGTCTTTTTAGTACATTTTGAAGCCAACACATTAAGAGACATATTTATTTAGTGATTTAGTAGTGATTTGGGGAAACTTATTTATTTATTTATTTTAAAATTATTTATTTACTTAATTGTATTTATTCAGTCTGTTGGTTTTCACATTTTCTTATTTTTCATGAACTTCTAACTAAAAGTAAAGTAAAATAAATATTTGATCCCATATCAACTCGATTAGATCAAATGTCCTTTTCCCATCCAGAGAGAGCAGCTATTGTATAAGCTCAACTGATTCACTATAGCTCTTACTACTGATTCCCTTATTCTTCTGTATATCATCCAAGATTCCCCAGAAAATTATCAATCAATCAAGTTTTTACCCATTTTCTATTCTCAACTAGAAAGGCCCACTAATTTTAGTTCTTTGGTTAATATTCTTAGGCATAATCACTTCTTTTGTTTTTCTTGTGTCTTCAATATTTGTTTTTGAGATTTCTTTTTTGGCAGATGTTCAGGCTCATGAGGCATAATTTTATTTATTTAGAAAATTTATCGTGGGGGAAAAGTGGAAGTTAGAAAACCATGATTTGAGTTCCAAAGTGGGAAAATAGGCATTAGAACACTAGAACAATTTCTGAAAGAAATAAATGAAAAAGTGCTAGTAAATAGAAAGTAGGCTGAAATGTAATGTAGCTTTCCTAGAGGTTTTTTGTTTGTCAGTCCAGTTTACCACCTTTGTAGTATTGCTTTAATTGTTACTTAAGAGAAATCTAATATATAGTTACAGATACAGGTATATAAAATCTGTCTGACCTCAGTAAAACACCTGATATGCTGCTATAATGACAATTCTCAGTTAAACTGGAAAAATGGTAATCAGTTGCAAAATTGTGAGATGATTACAGAGCTGAAAGAAAAGATGACACTGTTTTATGCTGAAAAGGGAAGCATCAAGCTGGAGGGCGAATACAAATCCTTTATTGTCTAGTGTTCAGTCTTACTCAATATCGTGACTTATTCATTACTTATTGTGGCATAAAAAGTGGTACTGTACTAATGAAAATTAGTGAACTCTCAAAATTAGGAGTCACGAGCCAGACAGAAAGCTGGGATTATGACAATGGGAGAAAATGAACCTTAAGAGCTGCAGCAATATGGATTGGATGCAACTTAATGCACAGAGTGCAGAGTCTTTAACTCAGGGACTAATAATAAGATTTTTTCCTCTCTAGAAGTTGGTACTCAGTAAAATTTGAACATATTAGTCCTTCAGTGACTAGAAGCCAACGCTGTTGTTGCAGTCATTGCAAAAGCAGAGGAGAGGTGTTTCCACTTGAGGCTATTCCTCTTACCTGCAGCCCAGGGCCACAGCAGTTCTCCATAGCGCTCTGGACACTCGTGTGGGAAGGGTGAATCAAATCAGGCAAAGTCCGCAGGCTACTGAGGAAAAGAGGAGAAAAATAAGCTTGTATTTTAAGAAGGCAATAAAACTGGCTTATTTAACCAGAAAAATAATAGCTGAAAGGGGTATCATTGCTTCTGAATACACAAGAGAAGTAAACACCAAGGCAGGAAAAAAGCTGTTTATGCAAAATGGACAGCCTTTGCATAGAGATAAATGATTAAAAAATTACTATTGATAAACTGAAAATCAGCTGAAGGCTGTGAAGCATCTGAGGAATGAAACTCTGGACCAATCTCTTTGTACGAGTTACCAGGAAAGCAATATTTATTAAAAAATCCACAAGATGTGATAGCACCTGATGGCAGAGCAAAAGACTTGCAGGGAACCAGACTCACTAACTGACAGATCCCTGTCAGTCATCCCTCCTGCATTCCTCTACCCCTGCTTACGGTCTCATCCTCCCTCCCGCCAACTTTTTACTATTTGTTTTTTGGTGAACTGTCCAGAAGGAGATAACAGGTTTTCTGCAGCCTGAATTACCTTAAGGAACACTAGCATGTCTACCTCAGCTAGCCTCTCTGATTTTCCTGCAAGAAAACTAACTTCAGACAAAGCAGTGATAGGGAAGAAGGTCATCAGGTGTGGGTGACTGGATGTGAGGTGAATAGCATTGATTTGTGTTACAATTTGTTTATTAAGAAAAAAAAGCACTGTTTTGTTGATATTTTTCATTAAGAAAAGTAAGAAAAAGACCTGAGATGCCCAAAGTTGAGTCAGGGGTCTTTTTAGACCTGACTCAACAACCTTCAATTCTTGAGCATATTCTTCAGTCCGCCTATCCCATTTTCAATCCCTAGGGATGGGTGACTTGCATTTTGCGAGGAATATTATTTCTTTGTTTGAGCCTGTTTTTCTACTGATTTACTCCACTTTGCAAAGGTAAAAATCTATTCATTTCAACTAAGATATATTGGGAAAAGAGACTAGGAGATATGTCATGGTATGTTAATCACTGATGGTTACTTCATTGAGGGTAGATAGGATTTCATGTAAATAAGCTGTTTTATGAAGAAAAAGGGAAAAGGGGACTAAATGTCTGTGAGACTTCCCATTTGGATGAACTGAATGGACAGGTCTGTCATTTGAAGGGTTTTTCTTAGCCTTCTTTAGAGAATCAAAAAAAAAGTAATGGTTTAAAAAAGAAGCATTACCAAAGAAAAAATGTGCATGAAATTCTGAAAACAAATTTGCTTTAGATTTACAAGAAAATCACAACTTGAAAATTTCCGTCATAATGTTTTTGATGCTGACCAGCTGTGTTTTGATTTCTTGCTTGTGCATATTCCTGCAGCCATCAAATAACTCAGCTGATAAGTAAAAGTCATTAGTAAAGCCTATCCAGATTTTTAATATAAAACAGAATTTTATTGGAAATGCTGATTGTCAGAACTGAAAGTTTGCAAATGCATCTGTTTGGATGAAAAGTTAGACCCTCAAGGCATAGGTCTCACCGAAACCAGCTTGGTTTCATTACTGTCTTGCCTACCTGGCTCCTCAGAAGCCCAGGCTTTTAAGGCTTCTGGGGTAACACTGGTGCATAGTTAAAAAATATTGGACTCTGTCAGGTACAGCTCTTGGTATTTTTGTCATTTGGGATCCTGGAGGCTTATTTAGCTGGAGATTTCAGAAGCTAAATGTCTGTTTTGTAAGGAGGACTTTAAAGGTCTGCCATACAGCTAGGGAGTCCTGTACCAGTTGTCTCTTTGAGAAGCCTGATTAATGAAACTGGTTTGAGGCCCTTTGGGAGGCCAGATAGAGTCAGAGCATTTGAGAGTCCTCAGATACCAGATAAATCTAAAGATGGGCTGCCCAAGAGCTCTGGATCATGAAAGACCTTGCGGCTATCCAGTGAAAGGACAAAAATCACCAGCACTAAGGGAAAATAGAGTTTTAGAGACAGTAGAATTTCTGAAACAAAACTTTGGACTTTTCTTTTTCCATGAAAACAGCACTTTGAAATGTTGATATTTTCTTTGCAATATAATTTCTGTCATTTAGCCTCCTCCAATTATCAAGAGCTTATCCAACTCAAGACCAGAGTTTCACCAACACCAGCCACACACAGCTTGGTACAAGCACCTCTGCTTTCTACCCTGGACTGCAACCTAGACGTGCATTTTATGTTTAACATAGTAAAAATGTCAGGCAGAATATTTTAACCTGAGTTCCCATTCAGCAAACTAAGACAATATAGCACATGCCTGCAAGGAATGCCAGAGCAAAACAGAAAGCATGCACGTGGATGTTTCCTTTTTGTGGGTCTGAGGGAGTATGTGGTAGAGCAATAAGCACAACAGGCTTTCTATTAGTTCATGGAGGTGCAGTCAAGGAATAAATTTCCTTTGCAGTTTATTAGAGTTCAGGCCATGTGAGACTGGAAGTGTGGAAAAATTCCTGTGTGTAGTTTCTCCTTAAATTCAGAACTCCTATAGTGGCTACCTTGCAAATGGCACATGAGTTTCACGGTGCATTGTATCACCTGAATGTGTGTCTTGGTACATGTCACATATAGGCTGGCAGGTCTTGCAAATGTTTCTTATTGCCAGGTTCTGTGAAGTGAATTTTCATAGACTAGCATTGCCTTTTTACCCTAACTATGTGAAATCTAAAAACTTTTACTTAGAATTTAGATTAGTAATTTAATTGATCTTTTTCAGTCTTTAATATAGTCTTTTTTCAGTCTTTAATATATAGTCTGTTTTTCTTAAACCAATGTAATTTAGGGGTGTGCATGCTAGGATGTATTACGTTAATTATCAGCAGTTATATCTGATTCTAGCCTCTCATTGATTTTACATGAACATAATTCCATTATATCAGTCCAAGATCAGAACTGGACTCTCTCTCTTTGCTAAGCAAGTTTTGTGAGTGTGAATTCTTTTAAGTTTGCCAGACAGAGCACTTGTGACAAGGAACTTCTGAACCTACAGCCTGTCTGCAAATGCCCTGGAAATGGTTATAAATGCAGCTCTCATTCATCTTCATGCTAATACACTAATTAGAAGCATTTTCAGGCCAGAGAGCTTTAGCTCAGGCCTCAGAACTGAGATGACTTCAATAGAGAAGGTGGGTGTAATGACCTTATGCTGCAAGGTGGATTACTTCTGTCACATCATCAGTTTTAATTCTTCTTGATCCTTGTTGCAGCTTTTTGATGCTATGGAGCATGGGGTTCTTTTGAAACGCTCAGAGTGTATTGCGTGCCTGCTCTTGACATGGCTTTCATTGCTACTTGCCTCTGTAATATCACTTTGTAAGTATAAAATAGATGTTTTCCAGAATGTTTTCTGTGTGAATTGTGGAGACTTCTGGCACTCCTCCTTGTATGTAGATATCTGCATGCGGGATTGTACCTATATGCATTTATCTTTGCATCTCATATATTTCAATACACTCATTTCACTTCTGAATTTCGTGCTAATTCAACATTAGGGATGCATGTGCAGTGCAGAGGAGGGAACGCGCTGTGATACAATATTCACTAACTGCTTCTTGGTGAATGTGGCGTCCTTAACTCACAAGTGATAAAGCCTGAAGCAGTTATGATGCCCTGAAGCATCGTGAATGAACTGTGAAGATAAATGTATTCCACACTGTCATTTTCCATATTTGTATGCAACATTTCTGCCAGACAACATTAGCAGTAGTAAGTCAGTGCTGTCTAGGGGCTTCCCTTAAAATAAATACAATAATTGTCTTGAGCACCCAGCTAATGTCATATCCATCCCCAGGATTGAGGAACTTACTTAACCTACTTTTACAGGTGTTCTTCCTTAATTTGCAAGTGCTTAGGGGTCTTTAGAAATATGAGAGCAAAAATACTATTTGGGAGGGAGACCAGTAATGCACAGACACCATACATTGGCATGAACATGAGACTGTTCATAAAAAAAAAGGTAAAACAAATTAAGAAAGCCCAGATTACAAATGAAGGGTATAGCCAGCTCCATACACCAGTTTTTATTTAGATAGACTGTCTTAAATAGCTTGAAATGAAAATCCACCCTATTTAGGCAATGGTCAGGATTCAGATCTCCAACTCTGGCCATCTGTACATTAAGCACTTAGTGCAAGCAACGTTTGCCCGGATGCAGGATGGGCACTTCTAGACCGTGATGCAGCCGTATTCCCTTTGGAGGTAGCTGCTCTCCATGGCCCTTGGGGAATGTGCATGCCAGGCTGCACCCCTGGCTCCAGGAAGTGGCTTGGTGGCCCAGACAGTGTCACCACACAGCCAAGGTCAGATGGGGTCCAGCGGGAGTATGGTACTGGGGAAGTGAGGATAGGAAATGATTATAGAGGGTCCTCTTTCACCCTTCCTGGGGAACCTGCAGGCTCGGTTACTT
>JAUBNY010000980.1:1264066-1279495 GCA_032275445.1 Crypturellus soui | reverse complement strand
TCACATCATCAGTTTTAATTCTTCTTGATCCTTGTTGCAGCTTTTTGATGCTATGGAGCATGGGGTTCTTTTGAAACCCTCAGAGTGTATTGTGTGCCTGCTCCTGACATGGCTTTCATTGCTACTTGCCTCTGTAATATCACTCTGTAAGTATAAAACAGATGTTTTTCAGAATACTTTCTGTGTAAATTGTGGAGGATTCTGACACTCTGCCTTGTATGTAGATATATGCATGTGAGATTGTGCCTATACGCATTTATCTTTGCGTCTCATATATTTCAATACACTCATTTCATTTCTGAGTTTCGTGCTAATTCAACATTAGGCATGCGTGTGCAGTGCAGAGCAGGGAACGCGCTGTGATACAATATTCACTAACTGCTTCTTGGTGAATGTGGGGTCCCTAACTCACAGGCGATAAAGCCTGAAGCAGTTATGATGCCCTGAAGCATCATGAATGAACTGTGAAGATAAATGTATTCCACACTGTCATTTTCCATATTAGTATGTAACCTTTCTGCCAGACATCATTAGCAGTAGTAAGTCAGTGCTGTCTAGGGGCTTCCTTTAAAATAAATACAATAATTGTCCTGAGCACCCAGCTAATGTCATATCCACCCCCAGGATTGAGGAACTTAACCTACTTTTACAGGTATTCTTCCTTAATTTGCAAGTGCTTAGGGGTCTTTCAAAATATGACAGCAAAAGCACATTTTGAGGGGAGACCAGTAATGCACACACACCATACACTGGCACGAACATGAGACAGTTCATACAAAAAAAATGGTAAAACAAATTAAGAAAGCCCAGATTACAAATCAAGGGTATAGCCAGCTCCATAACACAGTTTTTAATTAGACAGACTGACTTAAATAGCTTGCGATGGAAACCCACCCATCTAGGCTTCGCTTAGCTTTAGCTTATCCCCAGTTCTGGCCACCTGTAAGCCAAGCACCTCATGCAGGCGATGTTTGCTTGGAGGCCCAGCCAGGGTCACCTGGAAGAGACCTCCCGCCCCTCTCTGCTCGGGTCTGCACATGTGGTGGGGCCTGCGTGCGTCCAGCTGCCCTGGGCCTCGGCCTGCTGAGCTCTAGGTCTGTCATTCGGCTCCTGCCTCCAGCTGGGAGAGTCTTCACTTATTTATTTATTTTCAATTAATGAGTGCGATTCGTTCGACTCCAGAAACACTGAAAATATCAAATGGCATGAGGTGTATGCCGAATTAACAGTATTTGAAGCACAGCGCCTTCCTCCAGGCCCGTAGCCGTAGTCTGGGCCCCATCTGCTGCTTTCAGGCCTCAGCCCCGTTCGCAGCAGCTGCAGCCGCACGGTCACCTCCTCACTTCGCCCTGCAGGAGCCGAGACGCTGCCGAGGGCCCTGCCAAGGCCGCCTGGGACAGGGGCCTCCTCCGACGCCTGGAGTCTGAGGCTGGGCCCGCGCTGGCTTCAGTTCCCGGCTCGCAGCAGGACTCGCGCCGGCGCCGCGGCTCCATGTTGGCGCTGGAGCAAGCGGCCGTGTTTGCCGCTAGGGCCCTTGTGGTGCCGGCCAGCGAGCGCCCCTCTGCCTGCGGAAACCCGCGCGGGTGCTGCGGCGAGAGGCGTCCCTGGCGCGGGGCTGGCGAGCGGCCGCCGGGCCTCCTGCCGCCCCCGCCATGCTCTGCCGCGCTGCCCTCCTCGTCTCCCTATCCCTCTCATCACCAGGTATGGCAATGCCAGCCCTACCAGGGCACGAAAAATCCATGTACAGTTTGTTTCCTTCGGAAACCTTAAAGTTGGCCTCAGTGTCCTTACAGGGTGTTTGTAGATCTTTTTTCCATGTTGCCTTGGATTTTATTGAAATACATTCTCTTAATTGCGGCCTTGCAATCACACTATTCACGACGCAGCTATTCCGCAATGCATCTGCACGGCTGTGGACTCCGCAGCACCTGCGAGCTACGAGGTCTGCTGTTAGCAGAAGTACTGGAGAGTTCTGGAATGAGCACCAGTCCATGGGGGAGCTCATTAGAAACGTCCCATCTTTGATGCCTTCCTGATGATTGATCTCAAAGCACAGAACATAAGCCCATCTAAAACCAAACAGCATTAGTTCCCTTTAGTTTCAGTTAACATCTATCAAATATGTATTTTTTATATATATATATATATATATATATAGATGCGATAGGCTGGAGGCATAGTATGTATGTGTGTATATATATATGCATGTGTATATATATATATATATATATACACACACTTTCCAATACACAGGTTTGGATAAATTCATGCCTGTTATATCCTATTCTATATCAACACCATCTAATGATCATATATATTATCATGAAATAATAAATTCAAAAGTTTATGGCATCCATGTTTCATGAAAGCATTCTGACTGTGAGTGGTTGTATCTGTAGTCTCTAATTCCAGTCTTTAATTCTCTGGTTGCCAGATCAGCTTTCTTTCTTCAATATAACTTTTGTGTAACTTTGATCAAAGTTACTCTAACAGATCAACAATTTCCTTGTTGAATTAGTTGTTTGTAGTTCAAGTTGATTCATAGGAATCAAAAAGGCTGCATAGTTCATCCAGGACGCTACAGTTTAAGTTTTCCCAGCCTGTTTATCAGAAACATCTAGCTGTAGCAAGTATTTTCTTTCAACAACCTGGAGAGGCTATATCATTTATTTTAAGCATTGGGAAATAGTTTCAAGGTTCCAGGTCTTGATTACTGGTTGATGCTCTACTCTGTTTGCTCAAACTAAAGGTACCTAATTTTTGATTTCATGATTGCCAAACCAAGTAGTTCCTCAAAGAGAAATTCAATCTCTGGTCAATATAGCATCAAATATAAATATACACAGGATCACTAAGCAGAAATACAGCTAAGAATTTAAAAGCTACCAGAACAGTTTGTTTCTTCCTTCTTTTCATCTTTTGGCTTTGGAGATACTTGAAAAAAAATAGGGAGGACTATAGATATAATTTAAATGCCCTATTTGACCTTCCTTGCTAATATTTGAGATAGATTATGGCATGAAATAGGCATCCAGTTTGCGGACCCTGAACTCTTGCTTTTAAATCATCTGAGCAAGTTAGCTGAAAATGACTGACAGGATTTTCTGTTCAGTGGCTTCCTGGTGCTTGAAGGAGGTATATATTCACAGGGCAGAAACCGAGGTCAGTCTTTGGCCACGGGGCAGGATACCCCACCAGATATAAATGCAAATGATGGCAACTGATCTAGGGCAAAAATCTAGCCCACTCTTTTTCTCTGTTAGCCATTCAGGATTAATGGGATTAAATAGATTAAAATATTTTCAGATTAAAATCATCAGATAAAAGAGAGAATGCTGAGTAGAATGGCAGTATTTTTACAGAAAAGTTTGAGCCTATATGCACATAAGGTAGATTGCTTTGCCATAATAATTATATAAACATATTCTGTGAGAACTGGAAAAACATCATGCCACAAGCACCAGAAAGGTGTTATGTAACCCTATGTATTCACTTTGTCACCACAAGACACTCCCAGAGGTTTTGTTATTCATTTAGATGACATGTAAATCAGACACATGGTCATGATTTAAATTGTGCTTTTAAGAAGTATGTAGTTACATAATTATCCTTTTAATTGCTGTCATTAGCCTGTTTGTGTAATATCAGATATTTTCCACAGGTGATTAATGTTCTGTAAATTTTGCACAAGTTGTGCGTAAAGTGGGTACTAAGATAGCAAGAAGGAACAGTGTGACCCTGAGCTATTAAAATGGTAAGAAACCTTCTGGGGAAAATTTACAAACTTGAGAACGATAGAGTCCACACACACCCTGCACATTCACCTCCCCTTAATCAAATAAACAACAAAATTTACACCAAAGAATCTGCTAGAGATGAGGAAGCATTCACAATATATTGACAATTACTAAAATTATAGGTTTTAACAGAATAGTGTCAGTTTTGCTGTGCTGTGGTGAGCAAAAGAGCCTTTTAACATTGCTTTCTACTGAAGGAGAAATCAGGGCTGAGAAGAAAAAGGAAAAAATGGAGCTTGTTTTAATTATATTTATGTGTATATTAAATTTATACTTATAACCTACTCTAATCCTGGCATGATGGAAGTTGCAAACAGCAGGCATGCAAGCATCTCATAGCAACCTGTTTCATTTTTTTTGCTTCAATATTTGACATATTTTAGACAGCTTAAGGAAAAACCCCCAAATCCTGCATTGCTTACTACGATATTCCAAAAGAAGCTGCATGAAAAGGCAAAAGTTTACCTCTGTGATATTTGAATCACATTTCTTCAATACTTCCTTTCAGATTTATAATTGTTCTCTACCTGGGTACATGACAGCCATCATTTGCTCAAGTCCTTCTTGCAATATACATTGTCAGTGATGTACTTCCCATACACCCTATAAAGACAGATATTTGTATTACCTTAAAGTTCAGGTGTTAAAAAGAAGAAAGGGTAGTGAAACCAGGTATTTTCTAATCTATTTTCCAAGAAAAAAATTGTATGGACAAGGTCTGAGGAGTATCTCTCGCTAGGCTCTCCTGGAAAGGTGGCTAGTAATACTATAGAGTAGACAGGAAGCTCATTGGATGAAAATAATAGATCTGTCCCTAATTAGTTGTTCTCTCATGAGCTCCAAAGTGTCAGTAGACATCTATGGCAAGTTCCTCTTTAATTTGGAAAGAAAAAAAAAAGAGTGATACTAAAAATGCAGAAATTCCAATAGAAAAGACATCCCACTTCAATTTCAAATGAAATTAGATGTGTTTTGGACCTGGATTGGTCATCGAGCGACTGCAGTCCTTTGTCTTGATTTGAATCAGTTAATATCTTTGGATAAAAGGTGGTGAATTGTGTTTGGCTATATTTTCTCCCAGAGATGCATGTTTAAACATGCAGCATGTGAAACAGGGTGGAATGCTGAAGTTGCGGGTTCTCCTGTGGTATGTACTATAGTGCAATGGCCCATGTAGAAACTACTAATAGTAAATACTGACCAGTACAAGTGTTTAATGATTTTTTTTTCTGTTTTTTTAATCTAGGATGTGTGTACTGCAAAAACACGCTCTCCCTAATGCAGAATTTTATGATCTCCATCAGTTTAAGCTGGAATTGCTCCACCAATGAACCATCTCACACACAGCCAGGGAGGTGTTTCACCCACAGTGTAAACCTATGTAAATAAACACAGTTGTTTCCGGGAAAAAAAGAATATGGCTTATTTTCTTCCTGCTGTCCTACTTCTCCCAGCACACTGAAAACTCCTGGCAGGCAGAAAGTGTTCAGCTTCAAAAAGGATAACCAGTCATTTAGATGGATCTTTAACAAGTCTGCTTGTGCTCTGATAGAGAAGGAGAGTTTGGTGAAGACAAAGACATCCTTATTGATCAGGGCAGCTAAGGCTATCTTAGAATTGGTTGAGGGTTTTAGCATTTCTCCTCAGCCAACAACACTCCTTCCTGTTGGTCAGACTAATTACCATGAAACTTGGGTCTCTTTGGGCAAGGTTGACTTTATCTTCTCTATTTGTAGTGATTTTGGAGGGCACTGCTGGTGGTAGCTGCATGGAAGTCTGTAGGCAAAACCTACAAGTAGCAGTAATAGCAAACCAACCTGCAAGGGACTGGGGAATCCATTAGGCTTCAGTGGGGTTTCTCTGGCCAGCGCTGCATGGAGAGGAAGGCTGAGAGGTAACTCGGCCACCCAACTGCTAAACTAGAAATCCTCAAACTTTGCTAAGAGAACCTACACACCAAAAGAGGAGTCTAACATCTAAAAGCTAACAAGCTTTCCTAACACAGGTATACTTAAAAAGTCGAGGTCTGCTATTTAATGCATCATCACATATATTCTTTGAGTAGTAGTAATTCTCATTTTTTTATCTTTTTACTGGTAGAATAAAGTTTACCATCTTATTTGGCTTGACTTTGCATGCAAAAAGGAGAAAGAGAAAGATAAGGAAAAGCAAATCCATTTTTGCTTTATGTAGGAACATAATTCTTGTCTAAGTTACAAATAACTTATACCATAGGAAGTTATACTTTGGAAAGGTGTGGTTTAAGGCTGTTTTGATGAGACAGGCAACATCAGTACTGAGATAATTATAGTCATTCTTTTATTTGATCTGTCTCCAAAACGCCATATTTTTATCAGACTTCATTCTGTGTTTTCTCCCATGATAGTAAATGTAAATCTTTCTATTCAGCTATGTCAGACTGTTGAAAGTTTTCTATTTTCTTACTGTTATGATTGACAAGTCTATTTTTAGGCCATTCTGAAGATGCTTAATGTGAGTGACATGGGGATATCATAAGGAGAAATGCTGGAGCGTGAACATTTCAGCATAAAATTCTGAAAGGTGGTGGGGTCCAGAACTTCAAAAGAAAACAAAGTGTTGAGCAATGCCTGAACTCCCTGGAACCTTTGAACAAGTCCTTGTGCTTGGAGGCCTCAGCAGCTCTGAACTTGTTTTAAGCTCAGCTCTGATCTTTGTCTTTCTTCCTGGTGGTGCCGCTTCCCCTGATTCACTTGGCAGCTCACACCATGTCAAAGGCCACTGATCTTTTCACTCTGATGACAAAAAGACTGGAAACAGATTGTGGTTGGAGAATTGGTCACTGGGATAACAAAAGTGATAAACTAGATGACTAAACTCCAAGTATTGTCTGGAGCGTATTGTTTCCTTAACCAACTTTCCTTTTAAAACATAATAAACACACTTGCTTCCATGTACTCTAAAGTCCCTGGAACACAATTGGCTTTTAATAGATCTTGATTTTTTCTTCTTTCAATTAAAATAAAATGCTCTTGCAGATCTCACAGAGCTTCTCTAAGGACATGATTTGCTAGCAAACCAAAATCCACATAGGTTGGTTTTCTGGGAAAATTATGTTAAAAATGCAAAAAAAACAATCCAAGTCGCAAGGAATGCAGCGAATTCAAAAGCATTCTCAAGTATTACATACAAGCAGGAAAACAGATTGCTCGAGAGAGTGTTAAAAGTATTAACCAATATATTTAGGGTGTGATCAGGTCACCTGCCTCTTTTATGCAACTATGCAGCTTCAGCAGCACCTACAGTTTCCCAATGGGAATGGCAAGTATCATGTCTTTGATTGCAAAACTGATCACAGATCAAGTGGCAATTTAGTTTTTCCTGAAAAATTAGAACAAACTGTAAGTACAAAAACTCTTCAGATGTCTGACTTTAGCTTAAAAAGGAGCTCAACCTGTACAGCACCTCATACATTACTAAAAATGAAACTAGTCTATTGGCATAGAGTTCATTTCTGTCAGAAAAAAGCTCAGTTCTGGCAGCAGTGTCTCTGACATGAAACTCCTGTGCTTTTGTTTGTCTTTGTCTTTTTTTATTAATATGTGTAACACATTTTCTGGTTTGTGTCTTTTCTGGGTTTTGGTTCAAGAAGCCATGGATACTTCGTTAAAATACTTCCCAGAAATAAATACAACATTTGGATTTCTACTTCATAAAAGGATGGAGGTTCTGTCTTCTGCACCTTAGAGATACACATTTGTGTACCTGAAGATACGATGCTATAGAATCTAACCTGCCCCCACTCCAGTGAAATTGACAGGACTTTTTCCCTTCCACCTCCCTGGACATGTCCCTATATCACAGAATCACGGAATGGTTGAGGTTGGAAGGGAGCTCTGGGGATCATCTAGCCCAACCACCCTGCTCAAGCAGGGACACCCAGAGTTTGCCTCTACTTTCTCTGCCATTCCTCTGACCATTCAATGTGTCCCTGGATAGCAAATACTGGTGAGACTAACTCCCATCACATGGTCTAGAGGAAGAAGTAGAAGTGAAAACACTGTTTTTCTGTTTAGCTCTGTCTTAATTTTAGATACTGGCATTCCTGTCACTACAAAATGTCCAAGTCTTCAATCCTTAGTTTTAGATGCTGAGTAGAATTCTTTTGTAGACTAAATAACTTAATAGCCACAACGAGGAATTTATGTATTGGGATTAAATTTTACCTTAGAGTAATTGTTCCATTCACAAAACAAATTAATTATTCTAAAATGAGATACTTCAAAAAAAAAAAAAATATTTCCTCCACAATGATGTTTCTTCCCAAGCAATTCCCAGGCGCTAGAGATACCATGCAGTTTCACTGTGTAGGCAAAGTCTAGGGACTTGCTTATAATCACATAAAGTCTATTGAAGCAAGGAATAGATTTATTTAAAAAAAATAATTTATGTCTGTTTCAAGGCCTACTCTGACTAAGGCCAACAAGACTGACTAATATATTCTTGGGAGAACTCAAGAGACCGGTTGTATTTAACAGCCACGTTTTCAAATACGTGTTTCAGTTTGGTCCTGTTATACTTCCTCCTTTCTCTCCGATGGGTGACTTGATGCAGAACACTTCAGGGTTTATGATGAGCTTATATCCGCCTACAGTCATCAACTATGTTTGGGGATCTGTGTGCTACTTACATTGACATATTACATTTGGAAAAATAAATTTCTCTTCTAAACAATACATGCATGCCATTAAAAAGTTTCTCCCAACATAGACCTTTTTTTTTGGAGAAGAAGGGTAAATTTGGGCATTTCACCTCTCCAGCTTTGATTATGTCTTGAATTAGTTGATAATCACCATACTACTTTTGCTGTTTATTTCATTTGCTGACTTGCAGGTAAAGTTGGCATGGGCTGAGTTTTTCTAATGCCTTCCAACGAAGAGAGTTTTGAATCATTACTGATGAAGTCCAATATGATAGCTAGATATTTTAGAGTTCTTCATAAACAACAGTTATTTACTGTTGTTAAAAGCTCACCATCAGTTTTTATTTGCAGTTTGTCTACAAGTTGTTCTTATTTTCTGAAGAAATAGAGATAAGAAATAAAGAGGAAGAATCCTTACCACAAATAACCCAGCAAGAATATGTTAGAAGTAAAATGTTGACTGGGTGTGTATTGGTGTGGGTGATGAAATGAACTCCTTCAAGAAAGACAAAAAGCACAGGGACATTTTCCCTATCCTGGAAAATTTGTTCTGTTAGTTTGAAACAAGAAGCATGAATTGGATTCTGATGCGGGGCAGACACCAGTGAGACAATATTGATCCATTACAACAGTAGCCTAAGAACTACCAGTAGCCTAAGACTTGCTATGAATATAACTGACTTGAGCCTTAAAATCTACAAGCAGCCAAGTTCTCGGCTGACTCACGCAAATAAAGTAATACTTCACCACTGTTTGCTAACAAACAGAAGAAATAGTAATGAAATATAAACCAGAAATGATTCTTTTCATGACAAACTTTCATTACATTCATTTTCTTCCCAGGATTCTTCATTCGTTTCCCTTTTAGAGAGCATTTGAGATATAAGGCCAGTGCACATGCAGACAAAACATGAACAATTGTGGCTATAAATGTTGTGTTAACAACTCTTGCAAACTTATCAAAGAAAAGGTATTAATGAATGGGCAATATTACCATATAGAAAAAGTTGTGAGAATTTTCAATGAGCTGTCAAAACAGAAGGAAAATGCTACGGAAGAGTATTCACATTTCTGACAAAACCATTTGTAAAAAAAAATCTTTATTTTTGCATAAATAGAACTAAACAACAGATTTTCTTGCCACTTCTAATCCCTCAACAGTTGAGAATAATTGTTTATGGTAAGTAAATGGAAATTATTTTCATACTGAATAAAATGAAGGTTGCAAGAAACAAGGTTTTAATTTAAAAGAATTTAAATTTTCTTTGGAAAATTCCTATGAAGATTAGATTAAATTCAGCGTGAAAAAATAATTTTCTTCCTGGATAGTTTATTAACTGCAGGCTCCAGAAGACAGCCCGAGAAGAGAGTAAATAAGAACTGGAATGATTTATGACAAATGTGAACCAAAGTCACATAGAGTATAAACAAAACAGTTTTTATTACAAATCTGTAGATTTTCCTACTTTCTTTTAAAATAACATTGAAATTGCTCTTCAGACTCAGTCCATATTCTATTACACCTGTATAGGAGTCCATCCACTGGCATCAGTGAGATTTAGATTAAGCCAAAAAAGGGGGAAATTTTAGTCCAGCTGTGACTTCTAACAAGATCACAGATATTCCATCACTTAGCTACCAAGTTACAGAGATTATTTTGTGACTACATTCCACAGGGTATTGTGAGGCAATATAAAATATCAAATAAAGGAAGAAAGACAGTGGATAAGACCTGCTTTTTCCAAACCTGTTATCTCAAGAATGAAGCCTATTAGACCCTGAATTTGCAGATCTGGACTCAATCTGTAGTAATACATTTCTTTTTAACAAAGTTATACTTGTTTAAAGCTAACATGAGAGGAAAGGATTAAATCTGTTGTATGAAAATGACATAACACATTACATTTGTAGACATGTATTTGTAAACTTTACTCTTGGATATCAAGCCTACACATACCTATATGGACTTGTAGGGTTTTCCCTGTGCAAATTACACAAACGGAGCTTTATAAATGTATATGATTGATATCTGAAATGTAAGCATGTATGCAAAATATTTATAGACATGTATATGTAAGTTTATGTAGAGCTATGTATGTATATGTATGTGTATAGGTATAGGTACATACACATTTTTGTTGTACATATTTTATAGGATATGTATATAATAAATATGGTTTATGGACTAGGTAAATTGCAGGTATTTTTGTGCATAGCCGATACTTGTCATGCAGATTCCACACTGATATTTCTGTAGTTGTGCACATGCTGCTATAGTTGTCTGCCTTCTGGTGTGGTTTACTATGCTGCAGTCCAGCCTTTAGAATCTGGGTTACACAAAATAGTATCTACACTTTACATACACCAGCTAGAACGGATTTCACACAGCTACCTCTCTGTTTTGTTCCCAGCTCGTAGGCTTTGACTGATAAACTTAAGCATACAAAATAAACAGCAAATGAGATCAAATATGTCATTCCAATACAGTCACAGTCAGTCAGCTGTGCATTTCTAATGGCTTTGCACGCTGGTAAACTGTCACTTGGTTGCAGCAGTTTACAACTGACTCAGCCAAAGATGCCTACACCCTGAAGGCTGTCAATTGGTACATCAGTGGGCTCTAAAATGTACACTTCAGGCTAGAAAATAACTCTTCAGAGAGCAACAGAGGGCCAGGCTTGGCTTTCACTAATAAATAATGGTAGAGAAACCTGCCTGGGCCCAGGCTATACAATTGAGATTCTGACAAAAATGAAAGGATTATTCCTATTACTAAGATAACTATCTAAAATGAAAATTCAAACCGCTGTAGTACTATAAAGGACATAATTTTGTAGCCTTACTCAGATGCTTTCTTTTAAAGACAGTGAACCTAACAACCATTTGTCCTAATGCTACTTTACACTTTACAGAGGGCAAAGGCTCTTTAATCTGGGACTAAATGACATTTACACACACTTTAAAGTCCCTTTACAGACCTTAAAGGTGTAAAGAGTGATTTAAAGAAGCCTTAATACAAATGAGCAGTTGTCTCTGGATATTTCCTGAAGATCTCGAGCAGCTCACAGAAATGTTTTTTTATATAAAAATACTTGGTTTGCAAGTGCATTGTATAAAATATACATAGAGAGCTGCACAGATGGTATAAATTTTAACTCCACCTACTCTGCATTTACAAAATAATGCTTTCCTTGCATAAAGTGCATTTTCTAGTAATACAGTTGTTGAACTAATTCAGAGCACAGAAAATGTGCAAAGACTGTGTGAAGGAGTGGGATCTTTTTCTGAAAGATAAATTTTCTGCTGTAGATGATTTCAGTATTTTCTAAGCAACTGTTTATGCTAATGTTTAGTTCAATCCACTAGAGATTGGTGACATGTTAATCCTCCTTTGAAAGCTAAATAGCCTAGGAGGAGGAGAAATAGTACTGGAACTGTTTTGTTTAGAATATATATATATAAAATGAACTATATATATATATATATATAAAATGAACAATTATTGACTTTGATTTCCAAAAATAGTAATTTCTCACCCCTTAAGAATATTTGGATAATTTTTTCTCTATCCAGAGTATCCTTACTTAGGTCCCTGGAATATTCCAGCTTTCAAACTATTTGGCAAATTTCTAAAAGGAATAGGCTTGGCACAAAAAGCCACAGAAATCGTTACCATGCTAAAACTGTAGCATCAAGGGGCCCAGCGAGCTGCCGTAGACCAATAGCTCTTGGGCACAACACTGCTGCCCTGGAGGCTGTGCGGTATCCTCGGACAGGCTGTTGCAAGCCGCGCTACCAGTGGATGCACTCCCAAGCCATCCTTTATGCCATTGCGCAGAAAGGATGTTTTACACCTCTAGCAATGAGATCTGCACAAGCCTCCAAATGAAAAGAGATCTTTTCATGCTGCTAGAAGTCCCCACTGAGTATAAGTCCCCCTCTGTTATACACAGGTACAAACAGAAGTCTGATGAAGGCGGTGAGCTTTCTGGGTAGCACTAGTCCCTAAATTTCTTCCTGTCTTCTGAAAATCTGCACAGATGTTCATTTAAGTCTCCTAGGGATTTATGTAGGTTTCAGGGAAGTATGCAGCTTAGCAAATCAGATACAGGGTCTCTGAGAGAAACTGGAGGTTTTAGTTTAACCAACACAAGGGACTAACGCAAGCCTGCTTCAGGGTATGAGGGACCTGGGACAGTCTCCCAGCTGCTGGAGATGCCCCAGAGAGGGGGTTGGCTGCAAGAGCTATATAGAGCCCTCCCTTTTCAACACCTTTGCCTCTGTTTTGGTGGGATGGGGCCCTGTACCTGCTGGGTGCAGGCTGTGAGGCAGAGCTGAGCTTAACCCAGACCTTCTGCTCAGTGAAGGGAGCTTCTGCAACATCTTCTGAGGAGGCAACGATTCTTCTTTCATGACTTGTCCTCACCTCAGATCAGTTGAGGTCCATCCTGCTTATACAGATAAGAAGAAAGGGCATTTCCATGAAGCAGTCCTTGCACCTGATACTCTTTTAGTTTTTGGTAATTAAAATGTTTTGTCTTTCAGCTTCAGCTATAAGTCTGTCGAGTTGTCACGGATTGTTAAAAGAGTTTGAATGGGCGGAAGGAAGGAAAGAAGGAAGGAAGGAAAGGTCTTTCCTATGGGGCCTGGATTGTTCTTAGTGATGCACAAGGCAGTTGGACTCAGAGGTTTAAAGCAAATTAAGAGCAAGAAATACAACGTTGGAGATGACTCCCAAATCCCCATGTAGTCAATAACCAGCCTGAAACAAATTATGTAAAACAAAAGAACCACGCTTAGCCTCCCCTGGGCAATACTGAGGAATTATCTTTGCAGCCCTTCACAGTGCAGGGATGAACACTTTTTTTCCTAATCATTAAAAAAAAGGCAACAACAAAAAAATCAGATATAAATCAGAACTAGTACCTAATCTCCCTGCAAACATGCCCACACACAAGCTAGCAGATTTCTTAAAGTCCATGTAAGAAAAAAAGAAAAGGGGGAGAATCAGATAGATATAAAGCTAGAGAAAGGGAAGCTTCGGGAAAATCTTCTCGTGGCTTTTAGTGTTTCTCTGAAATGAATAAGAAGCTGTCATTTCTTGCTTTCTACTCCTTACTTATAACTCATATATGCTATGTCAACTTCCCTTCCTGCTACTCCATTGCATAAGGTGTCATTTTCCAAACCAGGAAGATCCACATCCTCCTTCTAGCCGGTATAGATAAATCTCTTTCCTTTATATTTAAAGAAGCTAAAGATATTCACTTCCACTTTCCTGCAAAGTAAATTTTCTTAAGGCCAAGATCAATGCAAACAGAAAATCATTTCAAAATCAAAGAAGCTTTCTATCAGATTATTTTCCCAAGTGAGTTTTCAGTAGGTGTTCTGCCTCATCATGGGAAGAATAAGCTTTCGTTTTCGTCTTGCAGATCATTAAAGTGAACAGTCAAAGGCAGAGAACTTTAGTCTATATATGCACATACCGAGTGCGGTATCATCTTAGATATCCAGTAGAACAAAAATAAGAAGACAGCTTCTTGAAGACAGCTCAGTTGGCTCCTACATCTGATGGAGTTTGAAGCGTAAAGAAATACATTCTGGGTACAGAAAAGAAAATATTTCTAATCAGACCTGTAAAACTACTCTAAAGAAGATGTCCTTTTGAAACCCTACAATCTAATCCTACTCTCTTGTCCAGCTTTTGTCTGTCTTTTGTGGGCTCCATTGTGCACAACGTATGTGACCAAGCTTAGAGGGTGACCCATTCCTCCAAAATTAATATGAAGTTCCCAAGGTAGTGTGTGAAAACAGGGTTATCAAATCCACTTCAGTTAGGTGCAGCCTCTAATTAGACCACTGAGAGAACAAAGAGAAAGCTCTGGTGACCTGGGTTCTGGTCTCCTAGCTTTTCACGGAGGAGAAACAGTCAAAGCAATTGCAGGAACTGATGTCTTAAACACGTTTTGGAAGCTATCCCTTTATTCCTTATCCTTAGGGAGGCCCAGAGCAGGCAGGAGGGCCCTCAGGTGAGGACAATATTTATTCTTTCCTGCCTCTGCTGAAACTGGGTGATGGAGTTGTTTGGAAAGTAAGATCCTGGAGGCTGAGAGGAAAGGGGAGAAGAGGAAACATTACGCCCTAGGAAAGGAAGGAGCTGCATCCCAGGGCATTCCTCCTCTAGGCAAGGTGCCCTCAAAACCAGGCTCTTCAGGCCACCAAGCTTGCTCTTTTCTGCCCATTTTTCCATTTCTAGAAATTTAATGGCCCAGTTGGATGAGGTAGGAGGCAAAGGTGTTTTTCAGAATGCCTGGCAACCAGGAGACCCCTTGGATGTATGTTCAAATCTGCTCAACACCAAGTGTGACTCTTCCTGGGTAAAGATCTAAGAGCTATATGTTCTGTCATCTAAGAGTGGCTATATGTTCAAATACTATAATTAACGTTTTGTCAAGAGAGGTGCCTATTTTCCCCAAATGAGCTCCTCAGAGCATGCAGCTGTATCCAAAGCTGATGTCTTCCTTGACAAATAGGGAGAAGACAAGCCTGAGAGAGCCTTGGGCCTGAGAAGCCTGAGCCTGAGAGAGACTTGGGCAGTCCTGGGAAAGCAGGAGATTTCAGTGCTGATGGGGAACTATGTAGGTTCTAGTCACCTGTGTCTTGAGGTGGGCTACATTTAGGAGGACGCTGTTATCACTAACAGATAAATTTTCTCCAGAGTGGTTATTACTCTGCATCTCTTTTCTACATGTAGGATTAACACTATTTAGGATTAACATTTGACTCACATTATTTCACTGTTGCTGCCTCATCTTGCCAGACTTTTAACTGCTTTTCACACACATCAGGAGAAAGCATAGAATCACAGAATCACAGAATGCCTAAGGTTGGAAAGGACCTCTAGAGGTCATCTAGTCCAACCCCCCTGCACACGCAGGGCCACCTAGAGCA
>JAUBNY010000980.1:1231851-1247518 GCA_032275445.1 Crypturellus soui | reverse complement strand
GAGACAAGATGTCAGGGTTATGAGGTGCAAATGGCAACGATGTCGAGACAAACTCAGTCCACCACAGTCTCTTACAGGGTCCAGTATCCCGCTGTCAGGAATCACCTCGTGAGTAGTTATCCATACTTTGCTGCTTTTATGTGCTTTCACCTGAATAAATGCTCGATGTAATCACCTCATTTTTGCGTAATTATTGCCGAATCCCGAGCCCATCCGGAACGGATGGGAGGCACTCTGATGTGTGCATGTAAGATTTTAGCGGGGTAGCTAGAGGAGGAACGGGAAAGGAATCAGCTCCTCCAAGAGCAGTTACAGGCAGTCTGAGCCACCCAGGTGGTGCAGAGGCAGGCTCTGCTGGAGACAAATGATCAGAGGGAGCTCCTGGAGGAGAAATGTACTAAATTGGCGACACAGTACATGATACGAGTGGTAAAGAACAGGCGAGGGAGAAAACTGGGGCAGTCACCTTGTTTTGTGTGATTATTGATGAATACCGAGCCCATCCTGAACAGTTGGTCAAGAGCTTTCTATTATGCCTTAGTTTGTTCAAATGTAGCACATCTGTGCCTGCAGTGCATCGCACACAGATGGCATCCCCTTTTTGTTAAAGTGCTTGACAACAGCATTGCTTACTTGTCATTCTGGATAACCTCAGATAACGTGAAGAAACTGCTTACGTTATGCTTAATGACAGCTTCATTCATCGCGCCACTTCATTCTTTCCCTTTATTTGACTTCTGTTGGGGCCCTAAATCTCCTTTCAGTTATAGAAATTATAAATGCCCTGGGATTAGAGGAGCTGCCTCAGCCAAAGAGCCCATCACCTTTCCTTCTGCAGGCGTGCAGCCCTCTGTGAAATCCACTGCACTCCGCTGGGGGCTGATGTCTGAAAAATGGCAGCAAGGTGGGCAGGGGGGAATGACAGAAGCCTGTGTACATATTAAGTGCTACTCATTAAAGTGGGTCCCCAGTGAATCTGGCCACTACACAGAGGTGAAAGGGCAGAGAATTAATGACAGCAGCCTCAGCAATGACAGCGAAGCAACAAGTCATCTCCGTGCCAGCCTTGATCTCACTCGCCGGGGGCACTGAGTTGTGTGCAGCAGTGCATGCGAAGCTGCCGCACCACAGCCCCCGGGTGTGGGTGCAATTAGGTTGAGCGCTAGACATCATTAGCCACATGGCACGGTGGTAAGAGTCAAGCTCCTGTGTCTGCTCCCTTACTTACAGCAAAGAGGGAGAAGAGAATGGCTGGAAGAGGGGGTTGGCCTCTGGAAATGGAGCCTTGTGTCCTGCCCCCAGCTGGAGGAGCTTCCAGGCAAACATTAACTAACAGAGGTTCCCCCTCCTTGGCATTTTTGTGCTCCTCACTGTTATTTACTGTGTATTTAGGCAGACCTGATCCAAGAGCATTGCAGCAGTATTCGGGGACTCAGAGGTAAAAGATCTATGGAAACAAATCTTAATAATATAAATCAACCAAATTTTGAATGGATATTGCATTTTACATCCGGAAATTGAAAAAAACCTCTTTGAAATAACTCCTGAAATAAAGATGTCTTTGATGTGAAAATTGCTTTAATGCAGGAAAGCATGCTTATTTTGGATATTTTTAGAGGCCCAAAATATCGGAAGAAATATGTGATAGCCTGGCTCTGAATACAGATTTTCTCAGATACCACCTATGTTTCAGTGAAATACCTTCCTTCTCTTCCAAAGTCCAGCCCTAAAGAGCCTCAGCATGATCTGCTTTGGCTTGGCCCTAGGGCAGCGCAGTCCCCCCAGCGTGGAGTCCGAGCGCCCCACTAGCTCCCCAGGTCCGGAGGCAGGACAAAGTCCGCCTGATGAAAGTCGTAGTAGAAACATGGGCAGCACTTCCCTCCCTCCCCAGCTCTGTGAGAAGAGGAAACAACTAATTTCCATCCGAAACTGCAGAAGAGGCCCTGCACTTCCTCTGTATCCCCAAAGCATCTCTCTCATGAAATGGAGATTTCTGCCTGTTCAACACCAGGCGTGGGGGAGAGAGTGGGACAGTGGAGAGGACTGTTTTGCAGCTGCTCCTTGTGGACTTCCAAGGGTGAATCCAGGCTGAGAAGAGTATTAATTCTAAAGAAAAGTAATTGAAAAGTAAATATAAAAATGAGCATAGACTTGCCTCTGAATCCTAATATCTTTATCTTTGGGGATTTGGATTCCATTACAAATATTAGCAAAGATCAAGGGCATTTTATTTTAAGGGCAAGTCTAATTGGAAAGAAGTTAATTCTACAAAAGTGGAAGTCAGCTAAAGGAATTAAAATTGATGTGAGGTCTGCAGTAGAGGTGTCAGATTCTTTAGGATTCTTCCCACATGTGAGTCGAGCCTCAGCCTTCAAGGGAACACTCATATCTTCCAAGCCCCCATTCCACTCTTCCCTCTGGTCTTCCTAAATCCTCACAGCATTTCCCATGCCCATTTTGCCTTTGATGTTCTTGCAGATCTGTCTCTCTTCTTCCCAGCCTTCCCTTTTGGGGACACAAAAGTGCTCTCTGCCACCTATCTAGGTCACCGAGAAAAAACGTGAGCTTCTTTTCCATTGCCTACATAGCAGGTGCCCATCAAAAGTCCCGTTTCTCTCCTTTTGCCATTTTTTTTCCAGTAAGGAAACAGCTTTGCAGTGGGCAACTCCTGGATTTTTAACAAGGATGCCTGACAAATCAAACTCCACCTGAGTCACAGAGTGCTATCCAAGGAGACTGCCTTAAGAAAAGCCTCAGCAACAAGGAACTCTGGAGGTTGGACTCATTTTATACAATTCTGACTTCTACTCCTGTTCCTCTTCATCAGTTGTTGAACCCCTGCATTTTCATAAGTGCAAAGTGGCAGTTAAAGACTGTTTTGCCATACAGATGAAGCGGACTGCAGGCAATAGACACAGAGGGGCCAGTGCAGGATATTAACTTCAAATCTCTTTTTTTAGCTGGTGCTCCAAACAGGGCTCATGTAACCACACTGCATGAGCAGGCACTCATGTGTCTCTGTGAGCATGTATGTCTACCCTCCTAGTATTCTTTAAAATCTTTGGGCTGAGCTCTGTGAACCTGGGACGAGGGTATGGCGTGAAGGCACTGCCTCCCTGTGAGTTTTAGGAGTTTTAGGCCCTGTCGTGGGCTTACCTTCTTCCCTAGGTGGGTGCTTCAGAGCACTGCTGAGCAGGGAAACACGTGGGCTGCTCTGCTGCACCTCGTACAGCTGCTTCCATCCTAACAAACATCTGGAGAGATGAGAGGGATCCCATCAGCATCTCTGCTCAAGCACAGGCCACATTGATATACAAATCATGCTGGCACTGGCGCTGTCTTTAAATGCTGAAGTGAAAATAATTATTAATAGCAGTAACAAAGACAACTTTATTTTGTTGGCCGCAATAAAAAGCTCCACAAAACTAAAACCATTCAGGGGTAATTTGGAATAGAGGAGCTGAAGAGAGACATTTTATCATCGTGTTAACAATTCCTGTAATTGTGCTAGCAGGAATATGTAACTACAAGATATCACAGGAAAATATCTGCTGTATAAAAATGGAGATGAATTATATTATAACTAATTGGTCAGAAAAGTAGCAGGTGACAGAAATATCCATAATTCAAAGGTATCGGTTAAGTAAAGTGAAGGACCCACAGCACCTCTCAACAAACATTACCATCAAATGATATTTGGTGTTTTCCCTGAAACCTGGAGCAATCTTTCATTTACAAGTACATTCCTAATGCTCAATATTGCAGGGAAAAGCATAAAAACACTCTGGGCAGAAGGAAATAACAGTTTCTAACAACAGAATATTTGAATGTTAAGCCAAGCTCTCGATTTTGGTAGTGCATGAATTCTGGCAGAGTTACCAGTATGGAATCTCCTGCTTTCCATCCCCCCAGGAGAAGGCTTGGGGTGCGGAAGGAGTCTTTAGCGTTGCTCTGTTACAAGATGTGGATGTGGGCTGGAGAGCCTGGCACAGCCCTCTCCGCCCCTCAACTACTTGTGACCTCGTTAAGGTCATTGCCCTGCAGGGTGCCAGGCAGGGAGCAGAGAACGAAGTCGGGAGGAAGAGGAGCAGCGAGACCGGGCAGGAAGGCCAGGTGGAAACCGCAGGCACTGTGGACAGACCAGCGTCTCCTGGGCCCAGCATTTTGCTGTGATGGCTCTGCCTGCTGCTGGGTTAAATTAGACAGAACAAGGACCATTCTTCAGGACGGATAAACAAGGCAGCAAGCGCTTAGCTCTTGCTGTGAATAGCAGATTTTAATTCCCTGCTGGTATCTGTTAAAACTCCAACAACTCCACTTGGCTCCCAGGGCCTGCCCAGGATTTACAGCACTGCAGGCAGCTCTACAACATGTAGCTGCTGTTGCAAACATATGAACACAAGGAACAGATATGTCCTCGGGGAAGGCTGTCCTTCCAGGCAGCACAGAGGTAACAAACAGCAGGAGTTTGCTCCTGCTCTCTCCAAGGAACAGAGTAGAAAGGCTGGAGCTGGGAGGAAGGGACTCAGGTCTCCAGCTCTTAGGCCCCTAATGCAACCTGGAGCCCAGTTTGTACTGTTATGGCTGGCTGCAGAAATCTACTGTTGCAAATATATTTTTCACTACAATTTAGGAATATTATTCAAACTTGGAAGTAAATTATTAATGAACCCTTATTAATTAATGTGCCAGGGGTTATATTTTTCCACGGTGCATCTCAGGAAACCCAGGCCAAGAAGCGGGACACAATGGTGGTTTTAATAAGGAGCATATCCCATTGGTAGAGGCCATGGAAGCCCAAGGAGCACGGGGAATTATAAAAGCACCACAGTACAGACTGAGGCTTGCAAGGTTCACACGGGAATCAAGACTTTGGCAAGACAATGTGCAAGATAAGGAAATATAGTTATGGTCTTCAGAACAAGGCACTCCAAATGGTATTTTTCATTACAACTGCTTTTGTATTGCAGAAGATGCTGAGAAGGAACCACCTATATTTGCACACATTTGTGCACACTCGCATCTCAAGCAGGCCCTTTTGCACAGTCTGGGCCAGTCTGCACAGATCTGGCCTCCACTGAAGTACTGCAGCTGGTGGGGCAGCTGACTAGGATCATACAGAGGAAATGAATTAATGAGCTAGAAATGATTCAAACTAAGATAAGTTATTATGATCTTCTGGAATTAGACTCCAGTGTTATGGGCACAGTAGCATTGCACATATACTACAAGACTCTACCATGATAAAATCCTTTGGGGAAATTTAAATAATGGAACAAATTACTCTTAAGTTAAATGATATACTTTATAACCCACTTCTTATTTTAGAAACATTTAATAATATTAAATTACCTAAATGGCTAGGGAGGGCTATGCTTAGCAATTCACTAATTGCCAGCAGAATCATTCCAAAAATGGAACCCCCCAATGAGCCCACCCCAATTCTGGCCAACTCAGTAATAGATGGTGATAAATTTGGAAAAGTTCACTCTTCAACATGAGAGCTGACTGACACTGGTCCTGGTTTGAATATGCAGGGTGACACCTGAGCTTCTCTCAAAGCAATACACAAAATTCTTTAGCATTTACAGAATTTCTTAGGCCACTATCAGATATAAATTGGCTGTGGTGGGAGATTAGTTTTCTGCATTTGAGCAACTACCCAGGAATAGGATTAACCATGCACTCCATCAGGTGAACAGTTTGCTATTCATCCTTAAAAGGGAAGTTCACATGTAAATTTAGGTATAGAGCACTTTTTTTTTTTTCTTTTTTTAAATTGTGTCTGAAGTCTTCAAGTTACTTCAGGTACTCCTAAATTGTAACAAAAGTGTAGCAAGTGGTACAGGTGGTGACTATTAAATGAGCAAGCTATACAGCATAATGCTAACTAGCCATTTAATTCATATACAGTTCTACATGGTATAATGTTAATTTAAAACCATTCTTTGTGTAAAAACATTCTTGTGGGTAAATTATGTATAATACATTTATTCTATGTCTGGCTGATTTAAGAAAAATACCCCAAAGAGCATATAATTAGATAGAAATCAAAGAAATATTCTCATACTTTATACATTGTTTAAAACAAATAATTTTATATTCTTGAATAGTAAATCAAAATTTTTAGATGCTTAACCTGATTTGCTTTACCTAAAAATTCTGTTCTCATTTCACTCATAGGAAAAGATTTATGATATAAAACTTAAAAGCCCCCTTGAGTGATTCACATAAATATTTTGCTGGAAAGAGCTCCAGACTAAGACTTGGGAATACTGTCATGGCCCTACACAGCTTACCTGAGTTATTTCCATACCCAGGCCTCGGTTTCCCTGTCTTTGAACTTAGAGATTACATATTCAGCACAAAATATGAGCTAACCACGACTGATATTATTCTCACCAATACCAATTCTTACATGCAGAATGAAAAACAACTGCTACACCCAGCCTGGCTTGCAGTACCTTCCTTGGAAGGATGCTCATTCCCACCAGGGCTCAGGGAACTGCAGAAACACAGGGAACTTTAGCCTTTTTTTATACCACCTTAGGACAGCAACCATGAAGTGCCTTTGCAAATATAAGCAGTGCTTAAATGACATAGAGGGCTCTGCAGATGGGGAAGAAGGAGCCTCTAGTATGTCTGTAAGCGCTGATAGACTTGTGGCAGCCAATTAAAATCAGGAGGCTAAAGCTGCTACTACCTTCAGCTGTTTGACCTGTCCCTCAACTGGATGGATAACCTGCCCAGGATGAGCTCATCTCCTCACAAATCAGTTCCCAACATGCCAGTTTGTAGCCCAGCACACTAATGTGAACTAATTCATATTTTGTTTTCCTGTTAATAAACCATGCCGAAACCAGTGTCAGGTCAGGAGCTCATTCATGAATGGACTGGATGTTTTTGCCTCAGTGTTCAGAATGTCAGGGGAGATACAGGGCAAATACCTAAGGGGTGTAACTGCACAATTTTCATTGACTCCTCCATTCACTTTTGTAAGCAGTCTGGCTGCCCATGAATCTCAGCCGGAATTTTATTATGCCTCTTATATCACTGTTTCCACAGTACTGCCCTGCAATGGATACCTAAAAGTTACCATTCAGCAAAGCACTTTGATGCATACTTAACTGAAATTAAAGTTAATGGCCTTTAGCTCAAGTTTTAATAATTTGCCATATAGCCACCTATTTACTCAAGATTTTTCTAATTCATTTAGCACTGCAATATTTAACAGCTTTAGAAGACTTAAAGACAGCCCCTTATCTGAATCAGAACCCGAAAAGGATTTTTAAGCTTTTGTTGTGCCACACATTAAAACACACCTTGGTATTAACCAATTAAAAAAGAAAACAAAAACAAGAAAGAACTGGTCCTCACTTGCCTATGTCTCCTCTTCTTCCACTAACACACTGACAGCAGGTCCAAGAAAGAGGCCATGTGGAGCTGTGAGAAACATGGGAAGAAGCTGTGGGCCCCTCTCTGGGCTCCTCCACGCACCGCATTTCTGTCTGTCTGGATTAAGGAATGTCCCGGTCCACCATTATTTTTAGTGGTCATTCAAAAAGAGCAGGAACAAACTTTGTGATTAGTTCCTTCGCTGCTGTTGGGTTGTGCATGCTCTTCAGCAACAATTTCTCGCACCACATTATGAAACACCAGATACCTAAGGTGACAGGCTATTTCCCTCACCAGCCTGGTATGTCATTTAGCATTAAAGAAATTAACTTTAGAAGGGATGATCAAATTAGTGCCCAGGAAGGGGAAAAAAAAAAAAAAACTCTTTAAAGTCCAGAGTAGATCTTAATAAATTAGAGGAGCCAATTTCCAACATTTCAGCTTTCATTTTTGAGAAATTCAGTGACATCCACATTTGCACTTCAGTTGTCATGATGGCAGAAGTGAGACTTCCCGTCAGGAGCAGGCGATGGAGCAGACAGACCTTGGAGTGGCAGCGCTGGCATAACAATGACAATTGCTACTGTGGGCCCTAAAAATAGATGCCAAAGAAATCTGGAAGAAGCTGAAGTGTATGCCCTGAAACAGAACCTTCGGCACTCAGTTCCTTGGGATCCTGATTTCTAATATTCGCTTCCATTTTACCTGTGTTTCTTAAACTTACCACTTAAACCACATAATGCCATGAAATGAAAGATCTCCAGCGATGCAAAAGAGTGAAGCTTCATCTGGCATGGATTTCTATAATTTGAGCAGACCAATGAAGTTCAGATCACTAGAATTTATCACCAGCAGCGTAACTCCCATCCTTCCTTCCCTGCCTCTTGTTTTACAGTCATTACTTGGCACGTAAGTTTTGAAGAGCTGCAAGGTGTCTATTAAAGTATTATAAAGGTCAGACTGCTGCTTCTCTTTTCTGATTTTCAGCTGTTTCAAGATAAAACTCACTACAATTTCCATATTTGCACAGAGTTAAACTATCGGGTATATTTGATGAAGGAACCTGAGTAAACTGCAAAGTAGCAATTAAATTCCTGGAAGATACAATGAAAGAATGTTTGCTTTATCACTGCTTAATGAGAAGAGGGGCCTGTCTCTCTCAAATTTTGTCATAAAGTGTTTTGATTGCTTTTTACTAGTTAGCTGTGAATCTTTTGATCTCCTGATTTTGATAGACAATGACCCTGTCATCATATCAAAGCACTTCCTATTACAGTAAATGGAGAAGCACAGCTCTCCAGAGATATCCTCGGGGCAGTGTGTGTATGCATGCACAGGGAAGACAGAAAAGGGGAGAGATCTATAGCATCTAGCCTATTTAGGATTTTTCTATACTAGAAATACAATTGTGTCATGGGACCCACTTACACCAGTTTCATTGTAGAGTGCAGCTGGTAACCTTAACCTTTAAGCCTCACTGTGGAACATAGTTATGGACCCATCGACATTACAAAATAGAATCATATTGTATTTGGGTCAGGGGATAACTATGTTGTAACTTTATCCCTTGTCATGGTTGTGATTTTACCACAGACAAAGCCTTCTAAAGCCTAGTATTGTATTATATGTCTTGCTCACTACTAATAATTGCTGCTGCTATTGCTCTTGTGGAGGAGCCACCTATGTCCCTTTCTTTTGTAAAGCAGCCCCTTTGACAGCAATAGTAGTAATTTTGGAAAACACTAATACAGACTATTAATATCATTTTACTGCATACAGTGACTGATGATTTTTGCATAGCAAATTTCTAACTTTGTAAAGAAACGTACAGACCAAATCTGAAAGGCCAGTGATGGCTCTCAGGCACTGTAAATTCTGAACTTTTCTGGCAGAAGTCAGAGCTGCTAAAGTCTCTCCCTTCAGCCTCTGCTAGTGATACGAGCCTGACAGTGGCATGGGTTGATATGGGGAGTCCGGACTGCTGCCTTACCAGTACTGCTAGTGCTGGAGATACCTCTGGCAAGAGGCATCTCATCTCTGGGGGAATCTTTTCAGTTCAGGCAGGAGAGCAATGTACTCATCTAATTCCCACTTGCATTTTCAAAACTTGGAGGGCACACGGGAAAACGTCCTACAAGCTGCCATGGGCCCAACTTCGTGGCGCAGTGCAGGAACAGAAAATTAGGAGGAAGACGTGTCTCCTCTAGAGCATGGTCCAGCTTTCTGGAAGAGCCCTTTCCTTGGGAGAGACGAAGGAGCCTGGCAGGTCCCACTTCCCCAAAGAGCATTGCAGAAATGCAGATGCCCTGACAGGGGAGCTCTGAAGCCTGCAAGATTTTGTATGTGGTGCCTGAGCACCATGATGACTGATATGCTAAAAATAGGGATATAGAAGCAACATCTGAAAGAGCAGGGAAGGAACAGCTCTTCTCTGTGCGGCTCCTGTGTGTGGCCTGGGCAGGAAGAGAAAGGGACATTTTGCAGCACTGTTCAGAGACTCGCCAAGGATGTAAGTGACTGACAAGAAATGATTAAAAGACGTAAACACGAAGAATCTAGATAAGCATTCACACGGAGACACAGCAGCTCAAACCTGAGAGAGATCGGGAATTACTGCAGCGAGGACACAAGGACACCGCTGGGAATAGAGAAGGAGAAAGCAGATTGAGTATCCAGAGCTGAGAGTCACTCCTGCTGGCTGCCTCCCCTTCCCGTACTCATGGGAGGGTTATACATTCTGCCTAATTCCTGCCTCCTCCAACTGCATGCACAAAATCTTGGGCACTGCTCCTGCTGACACGTGCTCCTCGTCAAGTCAGTCATGAGAGTGGTAGCACCTGAGGGGATACACACGGCTGTGCCTGTAGCTACAGGCGCAGGTTTGCAGGGAATTGTTGCTGTCAGAGCCAGGGCCTGCGCCCGCTATCCACTCTGCAATGCTCCTGGAGTATAGCAGCGGACCAAGAGGGAAGGGCTCAGGTCTAAAGGTGTTAGCAATTGCTAACTTACTGCATTTCCTACCAGTGAGATTGCTTTGCCTTCTCCTGTTCATCACCTTTTACATCCTTGCAATGGAGTTTAAAGAATCTCTCTGAGAAGCAAGGAAAACAAATCCCAGATGTAGAAACTACCCCATTAAAAAAAAGAAAGTCCTTCCTGGTGTAATTTATTCAATTTCTTTGGTCATGAAAAGAAATGTAGCTTTTGCCAAAGGTAGAAAGTAGAGTGAAAAATTCTAAAATATTTAACATTTAGCTAGCTTGGCTTCTCAGCTACAATTTTTGTTCTTTTGCTATTTTTCTTCCAAAAAGCAATACATGGTTTCTCTTTCCACAAGCTCTCTCTTGACAGAAGTCTTCGGTTCTCAAATACTGCTAAAGAGCAACCTGAAAAGATGTATCATGGCAACTGGCATTAGCTCTCTGAACTTCAGCTTGCTTTAGCCAGCAGAATGTGTAAATTTTTGTTTTTTACTGAGCACAAAGCAGCTGATGAATGAAAAATGGTCTCCACTCCTAGTAAAAAAAAAGTAAGAATGAAAAAACTTCCATACATTTCATTTTGCTGTTTTTGTTAACCCAGCACAAAAATTAAATTTACCTTGTCAAGCAGCTGTAATTAATACCTGCTGTAGACAGCCATTGCCCTCTGCGAATGGGCATTCACTTTCCTTGAACAGAAGCTATAGGTTTCTGCTGTGTATCTCAAATGGTACCAATTTTGAAAAAAGAACAACAAACACTAGAGTTTTTCCCTAAGCCCTTAAAAGCCTTATGTTCAACATCCTCCTCCTGTCCTATTAACAAGGCTTTTGAATCTACACGTCACTGAAAAACTACAGATACTTAAGCATCTAATTCAGTGTTCATAAGGATCATGCAGACAGGAGCCACCTCCTAAAGGTTCCCCCCTATTTTTTCCTTATGGGGAAAAAAGGAAGAGGCAGAAGGTCAACCCAATGGCAGAACAATAGCATCCACCATGGACGGACAGAAGACAAAGAAAACATTGGTGGTTGTGCATATTCTTTATATCCTGCTGTAAATGTGGTCCTGGATTGAATCAGGAGCCTCAGTCATACAGACTATTGAAGTTCTCAGTCCCCTGAGCTTCTCCTAAAACCAGGTTTTGACAAGCTACTCCAGCGAGCCAGGGCTGCTGAAATGTGTTTCCAGTCTCCAATTTACTTTATGTCTCAAATAAGGAGCTGCTGGGTGTCAGTCTGATTTCACTCAGCTAATGTCCAAGCATACATACCATTCAGCAGCATGTGACATCTCTTTAATCTTGGCAATATCCAAGGAGTTTTCACAGAGAAAATCCAACTTAACAAAGAGAAAAGCACTGCTGAAAGTGTCTGAAGATGAGCACTGGGAAAGCTCAAACATATTCTAAATGCCCTAAAACACCAAGTGTGGGTGATGTTAAAAGTCTCGGTTCTGATCTTTCACTTCCCTGATAAAGGCATCCATCTATTGAAAACTCTTTTACTGCCTTAGGGCATGCTGCAGTCATACTGTAACATGGGTGCTCCTGAAGCCATATTGATAAAAACACTGTGCTTCCCGACAGCCTATATATAATTCCACCAAAGGCATCACATGGAAGGGGCGCCACGAAGATATAATTCAGCCTCCAGGAATTTAAGGTGAGACAGCTATGAATGTTGAATATGGCTTCTTCTGCACGGAGTGGTTCAAATCAGATTAACGCTGTAACATGAGCTACTATTGGAAAGTCAAAACATATTGCGCCTCTTATATAGCTTAAAATAAACAAATAAAGCAATAAGTTATATGCATATGTTTATCTTTCCAGGAAAAAAATCAAGAACTAATATTTAATACCTAAAATTGACAACATTCAAGAATCACTGTGGTCTCTTAGCAAAGGCTTCAGAGATGAACCTCATTCAAACTGTTTCCATAATTTTAAAGAAAAAGAAAGGCACATTGTTAGAAAATCGTGAGATTTTATAAATTCATTTCTCCAGACTCATCCCTATAGCTAAACACCTAGATTGCAATTATATAGCACTGAGTGTACATGTGCACTTACTTATGCTTTTCTTACTTCTAGATAAAAATTCTATGATTCTTTCTATTTTTGGAAGACCTTGAGCTACTCAGAAACTGCTGCTTGGCCAGTATATGATAAGCTGTCACCTTTAATAATATATATATATAGAAAACTGGGACCTTTTGCACTATATTATCCTCATGTAATATCATTTTAATTTCCTTCATAAGCCCTTCTCTTGCTCTTCAGAACTCTGTTATGATTCTTCTTCCTCCCCTGCTTAGCCTCAAAAATGTGATGGTCAGTGAGGATGATGCAGTTGATAATCATTAGAAAAAAAAGCTTTTCTTCAAAGAATTAAGCCATGATCTCAGCTTCACTCCATGCTGTACTTGTTAAGATGGAGTATAGCCTTGAAAAGAAGAACATAAACATTTCTTTCTGCCTTTAAAACAAAATATATCTGTGTTTGGCCGACATATTAAATATGCTGTAGTGCTCAAAATATTTTGCATTTTTATGGAATACAAAGCCCAAGGATCTCACAGATCTTTTTCTACCTGACAAATCCTCTCTACATCTCTCTGAATAAGTTTAATCCCATTGTTCCCTCTTACAGATGGGGAAACTGAGGCATACATTACTGAAGAGTATACAGCACATGGATGGCAGACATAAGGGTCAAAATGCAGGGCTTTTGGTCTATACCTCTCTACTTCAACACAGGTCTTCTGTCTTCTAATGAGCACAAGGCAGTAGCTTGCACAGTTCCTTCTTTGGTATTAAGGCTCTATTTTCAGCAGTCCTATCCATTTTTGAGGGAGCAAAAAGTCACAGGTTCAGTTTCACTGTAGAAGCAGTGTCATCTTTATCTATCTATTAGCTGATATGTATAGCTGGTATGAAATTGTATCCACTAAATAGATGTCATTGCCAGAAATCAGGCTCTGTGTGTTTCAGCTGAAGAAAGAGCAGGTAAGGACATTACTTTGTCAGACTTTACAGATGAAGTAGTATTGCTTCAGCAGTGAAAATATCTTCCGAATACTGAAAACTCTTCCAGAGCCTGGAGGTGCTGCCAAAGAGAAAAAGAATGATCTTTGCAGCGGCCTACATCCTGCTGCTCCTCTAGCAGTGTGCTCCTCTTTGCAGTACTATATATTAAGATGAGGGATCTTTTCCTGATACTCAGCAGAGCTTATTCTCCAAAACATAAAAATAGATTGCTCATATGATTTTATTAATTGGTGTGTTTTCAAGAGCTATTTTAATTCACCTCTGCTCCTCACGCAGGCTGAGAGGCAGACTTGGCTGGGGCTCTTGCACGGAGAGGGAAGGCACAAGCAAGGCAGGACAGGGCCTGGCCTTTCCCTACAGCATTTCCCCATGGAGATCAGTTGTAATCTTTAGCCAAGGCAACAAAATAGTGAATGGAAAAGAGATAGGAGATAGGTGACAACAGTGACGCGCTCCAGCCGCCCGTGCAGCGAGGAGCTCGTGGAAATGGAATGAAAGGAAAAGCCCTTCTTGCGTCCCAGCCTATGGCTCGTCTCAGCTCACTGCCCGCACCTAGTGACCTCCTTGCGTGAAGGCAGTGGAAGAAATACGGGCAACAACTGTACGTACAAGGATGACTACAGAATCCCTGTCACTCGCTGATATACAGCCTGTCTGAAATTTATTTCCAACTGGTGGAGATTGGAGGCCCCATAAAACTATAGAGCTTCAACCCAATGAAATAAGGTTAGCAAAATACATAAGTGGGATACTGCACAGTGAAGTATGCCTCCAGTCAACTGCAATTCTCCTGTGGCATCATGATGGATACTCTCGCAGCGACGCTGCTTGCTGGTGCTTCTGACCAGCACCTGCCTTGGCCCTCTCTTGCTCCCTCTCTGCTCCCCACAGCCATGCCGCGTGTCAGGATAGAGGCCAGGGCTGCTGGCTGCGGAGTCACCAGGAGGCAGTGCCGCTTGGGCAGAACCTGCAGCAAGGCTGGTGCATAACTGCCCCGAGCCGTGCTCTGGCACAAGGCAAGAGTGCACACATGGAGAAGGAAAAATACAACAGCAGATGAACAGAGGAAAAAAAAGAGATAATAAAAAAAGCTGCGCTGATGATGCCTGGTCTGTCTCACAGGAGAAAACACACCAGGCAGAAACACCATTTTTTTTTACACTTCATACTACTGTCAGTGTGATGTTGAACAAGTGCCATTAATCAAGAACTCTGTAATTCATTAGGCACAGTGATGTACTTGAAATGTTATTTCAGCATCATTGTTCAAAGCCTCTGTAACAGATTTGGGGAAAAAAAAAAAAAGTAGACTAAAAAGAATTAGCTGCTGCATTTTAAAGCCAGGACTGGATTTAATCGGAAATAACTTTCTCACTGTTAACTGGATTCTAAATATGAAAACAGGAGAATCTGCAGTGCTTTGGTGGCTCCTGCCAAGGGTTTCTCTGCCAGAGGCGTAAGTGATGTGCGCCAGCAAAGCCTTCTTCCCCAAAGCACCAAGTTTTACGCTCGTGCAGGAAGTTCCTGCATCCTGACTGCTGCAGGCTCGCGACTGGCTTCACGTGAAAAGTAGCTGGGTATTTATCCTTTAGCTGATACCTAACCTGCCTAATATAACTGCAGATATTCTCAATAACACATCAACCGCCAAAACTGTTCTAATAGCACAAAATTGTCAGCTTGTGTAATATCTGAGGGCAATGATTTCCACAGGCAGCTTATAGACTCTTCCAAACAAGACTTTCCTCCTAGTGGCATTAGATTTATCTGCTTCCTGTTTTTCCATGAACATCCTTGCCACGAGCTATGAGTACGACTTACCTCTCGAGGTTGGTTTTTGTGTCTCCACCTCCTAGTGGGCTCCCTGTTCAAGTGAGGGCCCATGCCTTTCCTGGAGCTCTTCAGATAGGACCTGCTTTACATACTGAATTATTTCTGCTCCCTTCGCTGCTCTATTTTTGCTCTGTTTATTTCTTAGGAGATACGGTGACAATATATCTGAGCAGAACATTCTGGGTGAGGGAAGGATATATTTTTAACATTTGGCACTGTATTCTCACTCTCATTTGCGGTCCTCCAGGCAGTAGTCTGTGGCTTTTTTTTCCCATGTGAATGTCTGTATTGGAATATGGATATATTATGGATATGGATATATAATATGGATATGCTACAAGTAATTTTTTTGTGGTAATTTGTAGAAATTTGTGGCAATTTGGAGGCTCTTCTTTGTGGTGGC
>JAUBNY010000980.1:1188809-1231751 GCA_032275445.1 Crypturellus soui | reverse complement strand
GACTTCTGCTGGGGCCCTAAAACTCCTTTCAGTTATAGAAATTATAAATGCCCTGGGATTAGAGGAGCTGCCTCAGCCAAAGCGCCCGTCGCCTTTCCGTCTGCGGGCGTGCAGGCCTCTGTGAAATCCCCTGCGCTCCGCTGGGGGCTGACGTCTGAAAAATGGCAGCAAGAAGCAGGTGGGCAGGGGGGGAACGACAGAAGCCTGTGTACATATTAAGTGCTACTCATTGAAGCGGGTCCCCAGTGAATCTGGCCACTACACCGAGGTGAAAGGGCAGAGAGTTAATGACGGAGGCCTCAGCGATGACAGGGAAGCAACAAGTCACCTCCGCGCCGGCCGTGATCTCGCGCGCCGGGGTCACCGCGCAGCGTGCGCCGGCCGCCGCGCCGCAGCCCCGGCGTGTGGGTGCAATTAGGTCAAGCGCTAGACATCATTAGCTGCACGGCGCGGTGGTAGGAGGTGGTAGGAGTCAAGTCCCCGCGTCTGCTTCCCCACGCGCAGCAAAGCGGGAGAAGAGAACGGCTGGAAGAGGGGGTCGGCCTCTGGAAACGGCGCCTTGTGTCCTGCCTCCAGCTGGAGGAGCTTCCCGAGAAACATTAACTAACGGAGGTTCCCCCTCCTCGGCATATTTGTGCTCCTCGCTGTTATTTACCGTGTATTTAGGCAGACTGATTCGAGAGCACTGCAGCAGTATTCGATGGAGGGCCTGGCTTTCCCCCTATTTGGCATGGAAAAACTGAGGACTCAAAGGTAAAAGATCTATGAAAACTCCTGAAATAAAGATGTCTTTGATGTGAAAATTGCTCTAATGCAGGAAAGCATGCCTATTTGGGATATTTTTAGAGACCCAAAATATCAGAAGAAATCTATGATGGCCTGGCTCTGAACACAGATTTTCTCAGATATGACCTATATTTCGCTGAAATATCTTCCTTCTCCTCCGAAGTCCAGCCCTGAAGAGCCTCAGCACGATCTGCTTTGGCTCGGCCCCAGGGCGGAGGCCGAGCACCCCACAAGCTCGCCAGGCCTAGAGGCAGCACGAAGTCCGCTTGAGGAACGTCGTCGTGGAAACCTGGGCAACACTTCCCTCCCACCCCAGCTCCGTCCGTGAGAAGAGGAAACAACCACCTTGCATTGGAAACTGCAGGATCCGTCCTGCGCTTCCTCTGCAACCCCAAAGCATCTCTCTCTCTCTCATGAAATGGAGATTTCTGCCTGCTCAACGCCGGGCGCGGGGGAGAGAGTGGGACAGTGGAGAGGACTGTTTTGTAGCTGCCCCTTGTGGACTTCCATGTGTGAATCCAGATTGAGAAGAGAATTAATTCTAAAGAAAAGTAATAGAAAAGTAAATACAAAAATGAGCATAGACTTGCCTCTGAATCCTAATATCTTTATCCTTGGGGATTTGGATTCCATTACAAATATTAGCAAAGATCAAGGGCATTTTATTTTAAGGGCAAGTCTAATTGGAAAGAAGTTAATTCTACAAAAATGGAAGTCAGCTAAAGAAATTAAAATTGATGTGAGGTCTGCGGTAGAGGTGTCAGATCCTTTAGGATTCTTCCCACACGTGAGTCGAGCCTCAGCCTTCAAGGGAACGCTCACATCTTCCGAACCCCCAACCCACTCTTCCCTCTGGTCTTCATAAATCCTCACAGCATTTTCTGTGCACATTTTGCCTTTGATGTTCTTGCAGATCTTTCTCTCCTCTTCCTAGGCTTCCCTTCTGGGGACACAAAAGTGCTCTTTGCCACCTATCTAGGTCACTGTGAAAAAACGTGAGCTTCATTTCCATTGCCTGCATAGCAGGTGCCCATCAGAAGTCTCGCTTCTCTCCTCTTGCCTTTTTTTTCCAGTAAGGAAACAGCTTTGCACTGGGCAACTTTTGGCTTTTTAACAAGGATGCCCAACAAATCAAATCCGAGCCACAGAGTGCTATCCAAGGCAACTGCCTTAAGAAAAGCCTCAGCAACAAGGAAGTCTGGAGGTTGGACTCATTTTATACAACTCTGACTTCTGCTCCTGTTCCTCTTCATCAGTTGTTGAACCCTGCATTTTCATAGGTGCAAAGTGGCAGTTAAAGACTGTTTTCCCTTACAGATGAAGCAGTCTGCAGGCAGCAGACACAGAGGGGCCAGTGCAGGATATTAACTTCAAATCTTTTTTTTAGCTGGTGCTGTAAACAGGGCTCGAGAAAGCAGGCCCAGCCTACACGAGCAGGCGCTCACGTGTCTCTGTGCGCCTGTGTGTGTCTATCCTCCTAATATTCTTTAAAATGTTTGTGCCGAGCTCTGTGAGCCTAGAAGGAGGGCATGGCGTGAAGACACGGCCTTCCTGTGCGTTTTGGGAGTTGCAGGCCCTGCCGTGGGCTTTCCTTGCTCCCTAGGCGGGTGCTCCCGAGCGCTGCTGAGCAGGGAAACGCGCGGCTGCTCCGCTGCACCTCGTACAGCTGCTTCCGTCCTAACAAACATCTGGCGAGACGAGAGGGATCCCGTCAGCATCTCTGCTCAAGCGCAGGCCGCATTGATATACAAATCATGCTGGTACCGGCGCTGTCTTTAAATGCTGAAGTGAAAATAATTATTATATACACAGCAATTAATAGCAGTAACATAAAGACAACTTTATTTGTTGGCCGCAAAAAAAAGCTCCACAAAACTAAAACCATTCAAGGGTAATTTGGAATAGAGGAGCTGAAGAGAGAGATTTTAGCATCGTGCTAACAATTCCTGTAATTGTGCTAGCAGGAATATGTAACTACAAGATATCACAGGAAAATATCTGCTGTATAAAAATGGAAATGAATTACATTATAACTAAGCAGCTGGAAAAGTAGTAGGTGACAGAAATATCCATAATTCAAAGGTATCACTTAAGTAAAATGAAGAACCCACATCACTTCACAGCAAACACTACGTGGGTAAATGCAGGCCCCTTGATTTATCAAAAAAATCTCATGTGAAGTAAAGGCATTCTCAAGATAGGCCAGGTTCTGTATTACACCAACAAAAATAGCTAATTGTAAAGCTAATCTGATCACCACATCTGAAAGTGAGAGTAAAACATTTTAGAATCATCACTAGCATGAGAGATAAGTAAAAGTAACAAAAAAAGCAGCTATTTGGAGTCTGCAATTACAATGATTTTAACAAACACCAAATGATATTTGGTGTTTTCCCTGAAACATGCAGCAATTTTTCATTTACAAATACATTCCTAATGCTCAATATTGCAGGGAAAAGTGCAAAACCACTCTGGGCTGAAGGAAATAACAGTTTCTAAGAAGAGAATATCTGAATGTTAAGCCAAGCTCTTGATTTTGGCAGCGCAGGAATTCTGGCAGAGTTACCAGTATGGAAGCTGCTGCCATCCATCCTGCCGGGACACAGCCTGGGGTGCGGAGGGAGTCGTAGCCCTTGTGCTGTTACGGGAGGTGGATGTGGGCTGGAGAGCCTGGTGTGGCGCTCTCACCCCGCGGCTTCTCGCAACCTCGCGCCGTCGCGCTGCAGGCGCCAGGCAGGGAGCCAGGGATGGAGTCGGCAGGAAGAGGAGCAGCGAGGCCGGGCCGGGAGGCCGGGTTGGAACCGCGGACAGAGCAGCGAGGCCTGGGCCCGGCGTTCTGCTGCGATGGCTCTGCCCGCTGCTGGGCTAAGTTAGACAGAACAAGGACTGTTCTCCAGGAAGGATAAGCAAGGAAGCAAGTGCTTAGTGCTCGCTGTGAGTAGCAGATTTTAATTCCCTGTTGGTATCTGTAAAAACTCCAGTAACTGCACTTGGCTCCCAGGACCCGCCCAGGATTTACAGCACTGCAGGCAGCTCTACAACATGCAGCTGCTGTTGCAGACACATGAACACAAGGAGCGGGTATGTCCCCGGGGAAGGCTGTCCTTCCAGGCAGCACAGAGGTAACAAATGGCAGGAGTTTGCTCCTGCTGTCCCCAAGGAACGGAGTAGAGAGGCTGGAGCCGGGAGGAAGGGGCTCCATCTCTTGGGCCCCTAACGCCACCCCTTGCACTGTTACAGCTGGCTACAGAAACCCACTGTTGCAAATATATTTTTCATTATAATTTGGGAGTATACTCAAACCTGGGAGCGAATTATTAATGAACCATTATTAATTAATGTGCCAGGGGTTATGTTTTTCCATGGTGCATCTCAGGAGACCCATGCCAAGAAACAGGGCGCAATGGTGGTTTCAATAAGGAGCGTATCCCATTGGTAGAGCCCACGACGGAAGCCCAAGGACCACGGGGAATTATAAAAGCACCACAGTACGGACTGAGGCTTGCAGGGTTCAAGTGGGAATCAAGACTTTGGCAAGACAATGTGCAAGAGAAGGACAGGAAATACAGTTATGCAATGCATTTCCAAATGGTATTTCTCATTACAACTGCTTTTGTGTTGCAGAAGATGCTGAGAAGGAGCCACCCATATTTGCACACACTTGTGCACACGCACATCTCAAGCGGGCCCTTTTGCACAGTCTGGGCCAGTCTGCACAGATCTGGCCTCCACTTAAGTACTGCAGCTGGTGGGGCAGCTGGCTAGGATCAAACGGAGGAAAGGAATTAATGAGCTAGATGCGATTCAAACTAAGATAAGTTATTATGATGGCATCTTCTGGAATTAGACTCCAGTGTTATGTGCACAGTAGCGTCGCACATATGCTGCAAGACTCAACCATGATAAAATCCTTTGGGGAAATTTAAATAATGGAACAAATTACTCTTAAGTTAAATGATACACTTTATAACCCACTTATTTTAGAAACATTTAATAATATTAAATTACTTAAATGGCTAGGGAGGGCTATGCTTAGCGATTCACTAATTGCCAGCAGAGTCATTCCAAAAATGGAAACCCCCAATGAGCCCACCCCAATTCTGGCCAACTCAGTAATAGATGGTGACGACTCTGAAGAAGTTCACTCTCCGAGATGAGAGAGCCAATTCTGTTTGACACTGATCCTGGTTGGAATATGCAGGATGGTACCTGAGCACTCTCTCAGAGCAGTGCACAAAATTCTTTAGCATTTACGGAATTTCTTATGAATTGTTTAGGCCACTACCAGATATAAATATGTTGTGGGGGGAGGTTGGTTTTCTGAAATGCATTTGAGCAACTACTCAGGGACAGGATTAACCACGCGCTCCATCAGGTGAACAGTTTGCTGCTCATCCTTAAAATGGAAGTTCACGTGTAAATTTAGGTTTATAGTGCCTTTTTTTTCTTTTTTAAAATTGTGTCTGAAGTCTTCAAATTACTCGAGGTACCATTAGCTTGTAATGAAAGTGCAGCAAGTGGTACAGGTGGTGACTTTATTACATTAGCAAGCTATACATCATAATGCTAACTAGCCATTTAATTCACATACAGTTCTACATGGTGTAATGTTAATTTAAAGCCATTCTTTGTGTAAAAACATTCTTGTGGGTAAATTATGTATAATACATTTATTCTACGTCTGGAACTGGAAAGAAATCAAAGGAATATTCTCATACTTTATACATTGTTTAAAACAAATAATTTTATATTCTTGGATAGTAAATCAGGTTTTTTTAGATGTTTAACCTGATTTCCTTTACTTCAGAATTCTGTTCTCATTTCACTCATAGGAAAAGATTTATGATATAAAACTTAAAAGCCCCCTTGAGTGATTTGTGTGAATATTTACCTGGAGAGAGCTCCAGGCTAAGACTCAGGAAGGCTGTCATGGCCTTACCTAGCTTGCCTGAGCATGCCCAGGCCTCAGTTTTCCTGTCTTTGAACTTGGAGATTACATATTCAGCACAAAATAAGAGCTAACAATGACTGATGTTACTCTCACCAATGCTGATTCTTACGTGCAGAACGGAAAACGACTGTTACCCCCAGCCAGCGTGTGAAGGCCGTCCTTGGAGGATGCTCATTCCCACCAGGGAACTTCAGCCTGTTTTATACCAGCTTGGGACAGCAACCATGAAGCACCTTTGCAAATATATGAAGTGCTTAAATGGCATAGAGGGGTCTGCAAAAGGAGAAGAAGGAGTCTGTAGTATGTCTGCAAGCAGGGATAGACTCGTGGCAGCCAATTAAAATCAGGAGGCCAAAGCTGCTACTACCTTCAGCTGTTTGACCCGTCCCTCAACTGGATGGATAACCTGTCCAGGACGAGCTCATCTCCTCACAAATCAGTTCCCGACCTGCCAGTTTGCCCGGCACACTAATGCGAACTAATTCAGATTTTGTTTTCCTGTTAATAAACCATGATGAAACCAGTGTCAGGTCAGGCGCTCATTCATGAACGGACGGATGTTTTTGCCTCGGGGTTCAGAATGTCAGGGAGAGACAGGGCAAATACCTGAAGGATGTAACTGATCCACTACACAATTTTCATCGTTTTCATCGACTCCTCCATCCACTTTTGTAAGCAGTCTGGCTGCCTATGAATCTCAGACTGAATTTTATTTTGCCCCTTATGTCACTGTTTCCACAGTACTGCCCTGCAATGGATACCTAAAAGGTGCCGTTCAGCAAAGCACTTTGATGCATACTTAACTGAAATTAAAGTTAATGGCCTTCAGCTCAGGTTTAAATAATTTGCCATATAGCAACCTATTTACTAAAGATTTTTCTAATTCATTTAGCACTACAATATTTAACAGCTTTAGAAGACTTAAAGACATCTCCTTATCTGAATCAGAACCTGAAAAGGTTTTTTAAGAAGCTTTTGCTGTGCCACATGTTTAAACACACCTTGGCATTAACCCAGTGAAAAAAAATGAGAAAGAACTGGTCCTCACTTGCTCTCGTGCCTGTGTCTCTGCTTCTCCCACTAACACACCGACAGCAGGTCCCAGTGAGAGGCCACGTGCAGCTGTGAGCAACACAGGAAGAAGCTGCGGGCCCCGCTCCGGGCTCCTCCATGCACCACATTACTGTCCCGGCCCACCATTATTTTAGGGATCATTTAAAAAGGGCAGGAACAAACTTTGTGATTGGTTCCTTTGCTGCTGTTGGTTGCTGTTGTTGTGCATGCTCTTCAGTAACAACTTCTCACACCACATTATGAAATACCAGGTGCCTAAGGTGACAGGCTATTTTCCCCACCAGCCTGGCACATCATTTAGCATTGAAGAAATTAACTTTGGAAGGGATGATCAGATTAGTGCCCAGGAAGAGAAGGGGGAAAAAAAAAAACTCTTTAAAGTCCAGAGCAGACTTTAATAAATTAGAGGAGCCAATTTCCAACATTTCAGCCTTCATTTTTGAGAAATTCAGTGACATCCACATTTGCACTTCAGCTGGCATGATGGCAGAAGTGAGACTTCCCGTCAGGAGCAGGCAATGGAGCAGACAGACCTTGGTGTGGCGGCGCTGGCATAACAATGACAATTGCTACTGTGGGCCCTAAAAATAGATGCCAGAGAAATCTGGAAGAAGCTAAAGCGTGTATACCCTGAAACAGAGCCTTCAGCGCTCCGTTCCTTGGGGTCCTGATTTCTCATATTTGCTTTGATTTAATCCGTGTTTCTTACACTTACCACTTAAACGACATAATGCCATGAAATGAAGGATCTCCAGCGATGCAAAACAGTGAAGCTTCAGTTGTCATGGATTTCTATAATTGGGGCAGACCAACAAAGTTCGGATCACTAGAATTTATCACCAGCAGCAAAACTCCGATCCTTCCTTCCCTGCCTCTTATTTTAAGTCATTACTTGGCATGTAAGTATTGAAGAGCTGCAAGGTATCTATTAAAGTATTGACAGCCATTATAAAGGTCAGACTGATGCTTCTCTTTTTTGATTTTCAGCTGTTTCATGATAAAACTCACTACACTTTCCATATTTGCACAGAGTTAAAGTATCAGGTATATTTGATGAAAGAACCTGAGTAAACTGCAAAGTAGCAATTAAATTCCTGGAAGATACAATGAAAAAATATTTGCTTTATCACTGCTTAATGAGAAGAGGGGCCTGGCTCTTTCAAATTTTGTCATAAAGTGTTTTGATTGCTTGCTACTAGTTAGCTGTGAATCTTTTGATCTCCTGATTTTGATAGACAATGACCCTGTCATCATATCAAAGCACTTCCTATTACAGTAAATGGAGAAGCACAGCTCTCCGGAGATATCCTCAGGGCAGTGTGTGTATGTATGCACAGGGAAGACAGAAAAGGGGAGAGATCTATAGCATCTAGCCTATTTAGGGTTTTTCTATACTAGAAATACAATTGTGTCATGGGACCCACTTACAACACAGTTTCATTGTAGAGTGCAGCTGGTAACCTTAACCTTTAAGCCTTGCTGTGGAACATAGTTATGGACCCATCAACACTACAAAATAGAACCATATTGTATTTGGGTCAGGGGATAACTATGCTGTAACTTCGTCCCTTGTCATGGTTGTGATTTTACCACAGACAAGGCCTTCTAAAGCCCAGTATTGTATTATATGTCTTGTTCACTACTAATAATTGCTGCTGCTATTGCTGTTGTGGAGGAGCCACCTGCTGTGTCTCTTTCTTTTGTAAAGAAACCCCTTTGACAGCAATACTAGTAATTTTTGAAAACACTAATACAGAATATTAATGTCTGCATACAGTGACTGACGATTTTTGCATAGCAAATTTCTAACTTTGTAGAGAAAGATGCAGACCAAATCTGAAAGGCAAGCGATGGCTCTAAGGCACTGTAAACCCTGAGCTTTTCTGGCTAAAGTCAGAGCTGCTAAAGCCTCTCCCTTCAGCCTCTGCTACCGATACGAGCCCCACAGTGGTGTGGGTTGATGTGGGGAATCCAGACTGCTGCCTTACCAGTACTGCTGGTGCTGGCGCTACCTCTGGCAAGAGGCATCCAACCTCTGGGGGGTTCGTTTCAGTTCAGGCAGGAGAGCGAGGAACTCCTCTAATTACCATTTGCATTTTTGAATCTTGGAGGGCACACGAGAAATGTCCTACAAGCTGCCGTGGGCCAAACTTCGTGGCACAGTACAGGCACAGAAAATTAAGAGAACATGTCTCCTGTGGCACACGGCACAGCTTTGTGGAAGAGCCAGGGCCAGGCAGGCCCCACTTCCCCAAAGAGTGTTGCAGAAATGAGGCTGCCCTGACAGGAGCTCTGAAGCTTGCAAGAGTTTGTGTGTGCCTCAGCACCATGGTGACCGATATGCTAAAAGCAGAGATTAGAATCAATACCTGAGAGAGCAGGGAAGGACCAGCTCTACTCCGGGAGGCTCCTGTGTGTAGCCTGGGCAGGGGGAGAATTAGACATTTTGCAGCACTGTCCAGAGACTCGCCAGGATAGAAGTGACTGACTTACAGTAAGTAACTAGAAGATGTAAATACGGAGATCTCGGTAAGCATCCACACAGAGACACAGCAGAGCAAACCTGAGAGAGACTGGGAACTACTGCAGTGGGGATACAAGGACACCGCTGGGAACAGAGAAGGAGAAAGCAGATTGAGTACCCAGAGCTGAGAGCTGCTCCCGCTGGCTGCCTCACCTCCCATAGTCGTGGGAGGGTTACACATTCCGCTTAATTCCTGCCTCCTCCAACTGCATGCACAAAATCCTGGGCGCTGCTCCTGCTGCCGCGTGCTCCTCGTCAAGTCAGTCACGAGGGTGGTAGCGCCTGAGGGGATACACGGCTGTGCCTGTAGCTACAGGCGCAGGTTTGCAGGGAATTGCTGCTGTCAGCGCCAGGGCCCGCGCCCGCTACCCGCTCTGCAGAGCTCCTGCCGTAAAGCAGCAGACCAAGAGGGAAGGGCTCATGTCTAAAGGCATTAGCAATCGTTAACTTACTGCATTTCCTACCAGTGAGATTGCTTTGCCTTCTCCTGTTCATTACCTTCTACATCCTTGCAAAGGAGTTTAAAGAATCTCTCTGCAAATCAAGGAAAACCAATCCCCGATGTAGAAACTACCTTGTTAAAAAAAAAACAAAAAAAAAAAAAACAGTGTCCTTCCTGGTATAATTTATTTAATGTCTATTTTCATGAAAAGACATGTAGCTTTTTCCAAAGGTAGAAAGTGGACTGAATAATTGTAAATATTTAACATTCTCAGCTAGTTCTTTTGCTATTTTTCTTCCAAAAAGCAATACATAGTTTCTCTTTCCACGGGCTTGCTCTTGACAGGAGTCTTCTGTTCTCAGATACTGCTAAAGAACAACCTGCAAAGATGTGTTATGGCAGCTGGCATCAGCTCTTGGAACTTCAGCTCATTTTACCCAGCAGAACGTGTAAAGTTTTATTTTTACTGAGCACAAAGCAGCTGATGAATGAAAAATGGTCTCCACTCCTAGTAAAAAAAATGTAAGAAAGAACACAAAAACTTCCACACGTTTCACTCTGCTGTTTTTGTTAACCCAGCACAAAAATTAAATTTGCCTTGACAAGCAGCTGTAATTAATACCTGCTGTAGACAGTCCCTGCCCTCTGTGAATGGGCATTCACTTTGCTTGAACGGAAGCCACGGGTTTCTGCTGTGTATCTCAAATGGTGTCGATTTTGAAAAACAACAGCAAACACTTAGAGTTTTTCTGGAGGCCCTTAGAAACCTTATGATCAACATCTTCCTTCTGTCCTGTTAACAGGGCTTTTGAATCTACATGCCACTGAAAAACTGCAGATACTTAAACAGCTAATTCAATGTTTGTAAAGAGCCATCTCCTCCTAAAGGTTCCCCCCTATTTTTTCCTTACTGAGGAAAAAAGCAGAGGCAGAAGGTCAACCCAACGGCGGAACAAAAGCATCCACCATGGACTTGGAAGACAAAGAAAACATTGGTGGTTGTGCATATTCTTTATATCCTGCTGTAAATGTAGTCCTAGTTTGAATGAGGAGCCTCAGCAATACAGACTATTGAAGTTCTCAGTCCCCTGAGCTTCTCCTAAAAGACAGGTTTTGACAAGCTACTCCAGTGAGCAAGGGCTACTGAAATGTGTTTCCAATCTCCAGTTTACCCTATGTCTCAAAAAAGGAGCTGCTGGGTGTCAGTCTGATTTCACTCAGCTAATGTCCACGCTTACATACCATTCAGCAGCACGTGACATCTCTTTAATTTTGGCAATATCCAAGGAGTTTTCACAGAGAAAATCCAACATAACAAAGAAAAGCACTGCTGAAAGTGTCTGAAGATGAGCACTGGGAAAGCTCAAACATATTCTAAATGCCCTAAACCAGCAAACGTGGGTGATGTTAAAATTCTCCGTTCTGATCTTTCACTTCCCTGATAAAGGCATCCATCTATTGAAAACTCTTTTACTGCCTTAGGGCATGCTGCAGACATACTGTAACATGGGTGCTCCTGAAGCCATATTGATAAAAACACTGTACTTCCCGACAGCCTATAATTCCACCAAAGGCATCACATGGAAGGGACTCCACAAAGATATAATTCAGCCTCCAGGAATCTAAGGTGAGACAGCTATGAATGTTGAATATGGCTCCTTCTGCATGGAATGGTTCAAATCAGATTTATGCTGTAACATGAGCTACTATTGGAAAGTCAAAACATACTGTGCCTCTTACACAGCTTAGAATAAACAAATAAAGTAATAAGTTATATACATATGTTTATCTTTCCAGGAAAAAGTCAAAAACTAATATTTAATACCTAAAATTGAAAACAGCACATCCAAGAATCAGTGTGGTCTCTTAGCAAAGGCTTCAGAGATGAACCTCACCCAATTGTTTTCATAAAGAAAAAGAAAGGCACATTGTTAGAAAATCATGAGATTTTGTAAATTCATTTCTCCAGACTCATTTCTATAGCTAAACACCTAGATTGCAATTGTATAGCACTGAGCGTACATGTGCACTTATGCTTTTCTTCTAGGTAAAACTTCTGTGTTTATTTCTACCTATGGAAGACCTTGAGCTACTCAGAAACTGCTGCTTGTCCAGATATGTCAATTTTTTTAATAAAAGAAAAAACAAAAATATATCTCACTGGAGCCTTTTGCACTATACTATCCTCATGTAATATAATTTTAATTTCCTTCATAAGACCTGTTCTTCCTCTTCAGAGCTCTGTTATGATTCTTCTTCCTCCCCTGCTTAACCTCAAAAATGAGATGGTCAGTCAGGATGATGCAGTTGATAATTATTAGAAAAAAAGGTCTTCAAAGGATTAAGCCATGATCTCTGTGTCACTCCATTCTGCATTTGTTAAGATGGAATATATCCTTGAAAAGAAGAACATAAACATTTCTGTCTGCCTTTAAAATAAAATTTATCTGTGTTTGGTCCACATATTAAAGATGTTGTAGTGCTCAAAATACTTCGCATTTTTATGGAATACAAAGCTCAGGTATCTCACAGACCTTTTCTTATCCGACAAATCCTCTCTACATCTCTCTGAATAAGTTTAATCCCATTGTTCCCTTTTACAGCTGAGGAAACTGAGGCAGACATTACTGAGAGCTATACTGCACACGGATGGCAGACATAAGGGTCAAAATGCAGGGCTCTTGGTCTCTACTTCTCTATTTTAACATAGGTCTTCTGCCTTCTAATGAGCACAAGGCAGTAGCTTGCACAGTTCCTTCTTTGGTATTAAGGCTTTATTTTTAGCAGTCTGATCCATTTTTGAGGGAGCAAAAAGCCACAGTTCAGTTTCACTGTAGAAGCAGTGTCATCTTTTCTCTGTCTATTAGCTGATATGTATAGCTGGTATGAAATTGTATCCACTAAACAGATGTCATTGCTAGAAATCAGGCTCTGTGTTTCAGCTGAAGAAAGAGCAGGTAAGGACATTACTTTGTCAGACTTTACAGATGAAGTAGTGTTGCTTCAGCAGTGAAAATATCGTCCGAATACTGAAAACTCTTCCAGAGCCCGGAGGTGCTGCCAAACAGAAAAAGAATGATCTTTGCAGCGGCCTTCATCCTGCTGCTCCTCCAGCACTGTGCTTGTCTTCGCAGCACTATATATTAAAGTGAGGGATCTTTTCCTGATACTGAGCAGAGCTTATTCCCCAAAACATAAAAATAGATTGCTCATATGATTTTATTAACTGGTGTGTTTCCAAGAGCTATTTTAATTCACCTCTTCTCCTCACACAGGCCGAGAGGTAGACTTGGCTGAGGCTCTTGCGTGGAGAGGGAAAGCACAAGCAGAGCAGGATGGGACCTGGCCTTTTCCTACAGTATTGTCCTGTAGAGATCAGCTGTGATCTTTAGTCAAGACAACAAGATAGTGAATGGAAAAGAGGTAGGAGATAGGTGACAACAGTGGCAGTGAGGAGCTTGCAGGAACGGGACTAAAGGAAAAGGTGCTCTTGCGTCTCAGCCTACGATTTGCCTCAGCGCGCTACTCATGCCGAGTGACCTCCTCTGTGCGGGGGCAGGGGAAGAAATACGGGCAACAACTGTACGTACAAGGATGGCCCCAGAATCCCTGCCACTTGCTGATATACGGCCTGACTGGAATTTATTTCCAACTGGTGGAGATTGGGGGCCCCATAAAACTGTAGAGCTTCAACCCAATGAAATAAGGTTAGTAAAATACATAAACTGGGATACTGCGCAGTGAAGTATGCCTCGAGTCAACTGCAATTCTCCCGTGGCATCATGATGGATACTCCCGCAGCGACTCTGCTTGCTGGTGCTTCTGACCAGCCCCTGCCTTGGCCCTCTCTCGCTCCCTCCTCTCTGCTCCCTGCGGCTGTGCCGCTGCGGCAGCACCTGCAGCAAGGCTGGTGCATGGTAAGTGCCCCGAGGCGCGCTCTGCCGCGAGGCAGGAGTGCACACGTGGAGAAGGAAAAATACAACAGCAGATGAACAGAGGGGAAAAAAAGAGGTAATAAAAAAAATCTGCGCTGATGATGCCTGGTCTGTCTCACAGGAGAAAACACACCAGGCAGAAACACCATTTTTTTACACTTCATACTACTGTCAGTGTGATGTTGAACAAGTGCCATTAATCAAGAGCTCTGTAATTCATTAGGCACAGTGATGTACTTGAAATGTTATTTCAGTATCATTGTTCAAAGCCTCTGTAACAGATTTGGAAAAAAAAAAAAAGTAGGCTAAAAAGAATTAGCTGCTGCATTTTAAAGCTAGGACTGGATTTAATTGGAAATAACTTTCTCACTGTTAACAGGATTCTAAATATGAAAACAGGAGAATCTGAAGTGCTTTGGTGGCTTCTGCCAAGGGTTTCTCTGCCAGAGGCATACGCGATGTGCACCAGCTCTTCCCCAAAGCGCTGAGATTTGTGCTCGTGCAGGAAGGAGCTCCTGCATCCTGCATCCTGCATCCTCCTGCTGGCTTCACGTGAGAAGTAGATGGGTATTTATCCCTTATACCTAACCTGCTAATACCTAACCTGCCTAATATAACTGCAGATATTCTCAGTAACATCTCAACCACCAAAACTGTTCTACTACCACAAAATTGTCAGCTTGTGTAGTATCTGAGGGCAACGATTTACACAGACATCTTATAGATTCTTCCAAACCAGACTTTGCTCCTAGTGGCATTAGATTTACCTGCCTCCTATTTTTTCATGAACATCCTTGCCACGAGCTATGAGGACGACTTGCCGTCTCGAGGTTGGTCTCCACCTCCTAGTGGGCCCCCTGTTCACGTGAGGGCCCATTCCCTTCCAGTAGCTCTTCAGACAAGACCTGCTTTACATACTGAATTATTTCTGTTCCCTTCACTGCTCTGTTTTTGCTTTGTTTACTTCTTTAGAGATACTGTGACAATATATCTGAGCAGAAGATTCTGGGTGAGGGAAGGATATATTTTTAACATTTGGCACTGTATTCTCACTCTCCTTTGTGGTCCTCCAGGCAGTAGTCCGTGGCTATTTTTTGCCCATGTAAATGTCTGTATTAGGATACGGATATATTATGGATATGGTTATACAATATGGATAAGCTACAAGTATTTTTTTTGTAAAATTTTGTAAAAAATTGGTAATTAGTAGAAATTTGTAGAAATTTGTGGCAATTTGGGCAATTATTATTTTTTTTAAATCAGAACTCATATATGATACTACTACCCTCTATGTGACTTTTTCCTTACATTGAGTACCATGCAGCTAGGCCAATATCTCACCACAAATGTACTACTTAAAAAAGAAAAAAGGCAGAAAAGTTTCACCGCCTTGAAAAATACAAAAAGTAGGAAACTCATAACATAAATTTTGTAACCTTATACCTGTCTGCTAATGAGTGAGATTACTTATAAATAAACAATTGGATTCTACATAATGGTTTATAAATAATAAACTTGTGTATATCTAGTGATTTTACACTGAAATAAGTAACCTGTCTGAATTGCTTTTTCCTTGCAGAGAGCCTAGCAACAACCTCTTGGATATAAATGCATTTATGATTTTTTAATTATGTTAAAATAATCATCCACAGAGCACTTGGAGAGCAGAGTATTTCTTGAGAGCAGAGATGGTTCAGAGGAAGCTGCCGAGGAGCCTTGTCAAAGTCCTGATGACACCTGTATTTGAGCTGTTTTCCGACTTCCGTGAACGGATGACACACCAGTTGGAGACCCTTTCTAAGGCTGTGACACTGATTTCCATTAATCCTTTTCTAAAAACAAAGATTAAATATCAGCCACCATCGCTAAACAAATTTAAAGGCATCTGTCTCCCTCGGCTACGCTGCTGATCAGAGCGAGCAGCACCAGTGCCAGCACGAGCAGGCCCACCCTGCCCCTAAGTGTCCTCTTACTGCCACGCACCGGAAAACCCACGCTGTTCTCAGCACTTAGACCTTGGTTAGTGGTTTTGGCTCCATTAAATACTCTGGTGGAAAAGAACCCCATAGCTAATAGGCTTTGCTTTCTATGTGAAGCAGTGTTACAGTTGATCACCTCATGAGGCTGCTCCCAAGGGCACGGATGAAGCAAACTGCCTTAGCACCACAAAGAGCTCTGCTAAGTTCTGTGCTATAGCTCTCCTGCAAGTAAATAATGCTATAGTTTTATAGGATTATTTGTCTTGAGATTTTGTGAACCCTGACCATGTGATTTACATAAAACATATGTAAAATCCTTTGCTACTATTTAATTTCCTTCAATTTAGCTTCCAGACAGAGCATATTTGTTAATAAAACTGATCAACTGATACTGTTGAACAGTTTATTCAATTAACATTTAAATGCACATTTTTAAACATGACTTTGACAAGAACTGTGACATACTGCTCATACTGCTTAATTTACTACCAAATAAATACACATAATTTATGTACTCTATATTGTATTGTGTGTATGTGTGCATGCACGTGCATATTTGTTGCCTGGCTGGGGAAATATCCCTGAAGCCTTTGGAAGTTTCCAACTTACTTCGAAGAGTGTTCCCTCATTGCCTCACCCTTCAAAGTATTTCTGGCTGTAGCATAAGTTTATCAATACAAGGAAATTGGGAAAATGCATGGTGATTTCAAAAATGAAATACCACTGCGTGTATTACCAAATAGTTCTGCAAGAAGCTAATGACCTCACTGGCATAAAATGCAACTTCTGGGAAAGAAAATTATAGATTATTTTATATCTGTATACAATATATATATTATTTTTCTCAAAGACATAAGGAAAAAGTTGTTTGCTTTGGTTGCAATGTTGAAAATGAGGTTTGATGGTAGATATTACTTCCACGCCATTTACACAGCACTTCTTTTTATTCAATTATTTAGCAATGCTAAGTGAAACAGCATTTAGTCTACTAGGCTTGCTGCAGTGCCATTTGCTGAATCAGAAATGATTTATAGCATGCCAAATAAAATGAAAACTACATGTATTGGGACTAATTAATTGTATTTACTGCAGACAGTAAATATTCTTGTACATAATAATTATATTACACCTGTAACAACACGCGAGTTTAAAGAGAAAAGAGACAAAGGGCATATTTAATAAATCATATGCACAAGGCTAACAAACTTGCTATGTGAAGCGGACAAAGACAGGAGAAGTGGCTTGGCCTGCACAGAATGCCTGTCTCACCCTCCATCCATCTAGCCAAGGTATTTTCAGGCATTATCATTTTGGCATCTACATCCCAATTAGTGACAAGAGCTGCAGAATGGGCTCCCATTTCCATTACAGCTTGCTGCTAATGACAGCAGTGAGTTTATTTAGCAACAATACGCATAATGTTTTAAGTGTCCACTCCATAAAGTTCCTCCTTACAGCAATGCCTATGCACAAGTGTCACATTTTTAGAGCCACAGTTAGAGCATTCATTAAAACTTTTCTGCATGCAGATGCAGTGCTCAATCCCTGCCTTATAGTTTTGGGTAATCACTAGCCTCAAGTGGCAGCACTGTGGCTAAATGTATTGCTTCATGAAGAGGTCTCATCAGGCATCTGAAACATATTCGACATCAAGCCTATTGAGAAATCTTCTTTGTTAACAGGGTGGATTTAACGGTGGCTTTCTCACAGGTTTATGTGTTTAATTAGCTGACAGAACAGAGGAAAGAGTGGGAGCTGAAAGCTGAGCAGTGCTTGCAGATGAAAATGCTGTGGAAGCACGGTGCAACGTGGAAGGTGCCAAACACTATTAATAACCAAAAAGGAGGCACAAAAATAACTGTAACTTTCCCCTGTATGAGGCAGACAGGTTTTTTATCTGACTTTTCCACAGTGCAAATCACTCGACAAATCATCAACCTATGAAGTATGGGGCAAAAAATGTATTTTAGTGTGTCCAGGACCAAGGTAGGGCCTTTCTGGAGCTGAGCAATCAGTGGGACAAGATCCTGCGTCTCTCGAAGTGTCGGCTCCTCCCCATCTGAAGCTCTGCGGTTCCAGGTGCAAATGGGACCACTGCGGCTACACAAGTCTGCTGGGGCAGCTGGGGGAATACTCCAAGCCAGGGGCTATGGGAAACACACTCGCCCAAGGGAAACAACTGTGCTAAGTGATGCTCTCAGCAGCATTTCATACACACTTGTAAATACAGAACTGAGTAAAAACGGAAAGCGAAGGGAATTTTGGTACTGCTGTTCATTCTTCTTTTGAAGTGCATTCCTTATAATCTGTGTGGCAGCAATTGCGATTTCCCTGAGGGGAAGAGAGTCATTTGGCCTCACTTCCACATGCAGAAGAACCATACACGGTTGTCACATTGCTCCTTCCCAGCCATGCTACTCCTTGTCCTGCTGGAGCAAGAGCAAGAGCAGGAAGCAGCGGCAGGAAGAAGTAACAACCCACGCAGCAGGACACAGCAGTGCCAGAATTATTTGTCATCCGCCCATGAAGCGCCTGGGTCTCCCATCTTACAGCAGGGCAACGCAAGGCAAAGGCGCCGGGCACAAAGGCACGCTGCACGGTGGGTGACTGCTGAGGTGGCTCTGTGCCCAACAGCCCCTGTTGTGTTTTTGGCCTCCGTAGCAGCAGAATGGGTCCCTTTGCTTCAAGAGCTCACACCTGGAGCGTGGCCCCGAGGCGCACCCCGGCGCTGGCACCTCTGCTCGCGCCCCCAAGGCCCTCCGCTCTGCCCGATCTCAGAAACGTGCCCGCGGCGCGTGCACGCTGCTGGAATGCAGCCCCCTGCCCTCCCGCTGTGGGTGCGCTGTCCGTCCTCAGCCGACCTGCTCTTGCTCCACCTGGGGGAACGCACGACTCTCACCCGCTCCATGTCCTTGCCGCGTAGCACCATTTCTCTGGTGAATTAGGAGGATATATGCTCAGGGAACTGTCTGCACATCTATGTTATTGAATGATCAGATACAAAGAATTTCACACTACTACTACTACTACTAGTAACAATAATGGTTTTCAAAAATGTTTCTTATCAAAGATTGACATACTTTACGGGAAAAAAAATCATCCATTTGTCAATGTATTTTCCTTTGTCCAGAAATTAGTCTACGAATACAAGGCTGGAGTGTTTTTTACAAGAACTGGCTGTGGCAATTGTGAATTCGAGACGTGTCACAAACACTGTGCTGGGAATTTTTCTTTCTTCTTGTTGCCAGCCACCCTGCCCCCCCATTTCTTCAACCTGGGATGGAATTAAGAAAGAGAAAACAAACTAGAGACAAGCGATTTTAGCCACCTAACTTAATTTACTGTTGGAAGGTTTTATGTAAATGTAAAAACCTAGAGACTGAACAGAATAGCATTACACTGAAAGAGGTCAGAAGAACAGGGGAAAATCTACTTAAAACTGGGAGTTTAAAGTTATTGTATTTTAGACGTGGTTTAAACTAATTCTCTCTTTCTGGTACATCCACCCTGGAAAAAATATGACCGTTTTGAGCAGTGAGGAGTTTCCCCAGGTTTTGTATCTCACTCCTTGCTGGCAGTGAGTTTCCTTTGCATCATGGGCTTGCATGTGCAGGGCAGCTACTGTGCTGTGCAGTCTTCAAGATTTTAGCTTTTCCCTCTTTCTGCCCAGCTCAGCAGTGCTCCCCAGGAAAAGCCCAAGCTCGGTGGCGCATGCACCTTCTACTCGATGCCACGGAAGGGACAGCTTTCCCAAGGAAGCCATGGAGGGAGTGGGGCTGTGGAAGTAGCCCGCAAAGAGGAGAGTTGCCTTCGGAGGGCACCGCCGGGCTGAAGCTGCCACCCGCTGGAGCCACCTCCAGCGCTGGCACGAGGGGACGCGTAGCCAGGGACAAGCGCGGCAGAAAACAAATGGGTGAAGGAGAAAGGACTAATTAGCTAAGATCTGAAGTAGCTTTGCAACCGCTTTGCGGCTGCCTCAGAGAAGCGAAGGGCTGAGTTTGGTGATGAGTAAATACGTGTAAAAAAATCAGATTGGCTGATTACCTAAGTAAATGTCATCAAGGCTTTATTGTATTTTGGAATATCTGCATTAAGCTAATACTGGCTTGCATGACACACTGCGTATTTGCCCATAAAACAAAGGCAGATAAGGCTGTGGGCTTGTAGGGGACGCAGTGTTCTGTCATCTACAGTTATCACTTAGGCAGTGCGGCTGCTTGGAGCTACTGTAAACAGAAACCATAATAGAAAGCAGCGGATTTGAATGGAAGCCATGCTGTAATAGCGCGTTGAGAAACGAGTCGCCTGACATCTCTGTTCTCTCGCTGGGACTCCAGTGGAAGGGCTAATGCAAACTTTATTTCAAAGACTGTGGATAAGGGATAAGGAATAGTGTTGATGTGCCGTGGCTAAGAACATTCATCAAACAGCAAGACGTGGAAACAAAAATCACAGCAAGAGTCGTTGTCTTTTTTCTTTTTTTCTTTTTTAACAGAAATGATAACGTCCATCATTTTTGTTGTTAGCAATTATAAGTTGGCTGCCTACTGACAGTTTGAATGGAACATGAAACTGGTGGTTATGCTGTTCACATCCTGTCAAGAAATGGGTTTCTTAGAAGTGATCTTCCTCCTATCCCTGTTATCCCAGAAACAAACTGAGTATTAAATAATCTAGGGAGGAACCAAGCTAACTCGGGAGAGCTGCTTCTCCAGGGTGCCTTCCCTGCCGAACACAAAGTTCCTCTCTGTTACGCAGCAATAAGCAGAGCTTTCCTGTGGTGAGAATGTCCTGTTGTTCCCTATTCAGTCACGAGAAAATGATACAATTCTCCTCCTTTGACTCAGCTGTGATATCAAACCTAACAATTTGAAATTACCAGGATATTTTGATAGTTTTAATTTTCAGGCACTATGTTAGTAATAGACAGCAAACCCACTCAGTTGCGAAGAAGCAGACGAGAATAGTTCTCAAAATGTAAACAGTAGTGCTTCTCTGTGAAGCACATGGGGTGAGCATACCTCGGCACAGGCACGTTCAAGAAGAACCAAATACAGATGAAAGAATTTAACTGATTTCCTAACAGCTAGACCCTATCTGGAAAGGAGTACAATCCAAAATGTGTGCCCATTTACCAGACCAGATCTTGGCTCCAAGAATGAGGTGATGCCTTTCTGCACCTTCTAAACCAGTGTCGTCATTAGTTCAGGAGAGTGGTGAATTCTAGCACAGCAGCACTCTGCAGTGGCATGGCAAAAATGTTTGAAGCTTTGAACAGGCTTTTCTTTAATGCCATTTCCATATGCAAAAACCTAAGTTAAAACTGATGAACAAATGAGTCACTCACGGATCTTATGCCAAACAAAGCAGTTCTTAGCTCGGATAGTTGATTTTACCACTGGACAATTCAGTCTCCCTGAGCCACCAGGCTTTCTGTTCTCTAATGTCCATCCTCAGCTTCTTTTAAAAGCCTAGTAAAGGCGTAGTTCCTAACTCATTTTCTTCTCATTTTTTAGATACCAGCTTGGGCTGCACTGAGTAAAGCTGACATGAAAAGCTTGCAAAAAGTTTGAAATCCCCAACTGACATTAACAGGAGTAAAAGCTACCAGCACCTCGGAAACCCCCGCAGGAGACCCCAGGATGGGGCCAGCACTGAATGGAAATGTTCACGTGCTTAACTACATGAAGAGGAAGTTCTGCCACTGCTCTGTGTACCTGCAACTAGGCAGCACTTTAATGGGATTTCAAATCAAGGCACAACCCACCATTTTAAAGCCTTTCTGCACGCTGCTAAGTTCCATCCCTGTACATTCAACTCACACGATAAAGTCACTGTTGTGCCTTGAATTTTGTGTATGTTTAGTGTTATTTGCTGAGATGCATTATCACATCCATAGGTTTTATGGGCATTCAGCAACAGGCGATAGTTCAATTTAAACTGGATTGATTTTCATGAATTACTACCTTGACACTTGAGACACTACAATTTTTGCTGTAATACCTGGGGACAGTGGTGATGGAAAAGGCATGGAGACAGGGACAGAGATGATGCAAAATACAGGCAAGCACAAACATATATATTGTACTTAGAAGACATCTGGCGATTTTTCCATTCCTTTATGTTCAAATAATCAGGTGGCAATAGTTTTACGGAATTTGTACAAAGTGATGATATTGTAACTTAATGATATAAAATGACTCCTCCCAAGATATTGAACAAGACTACACTTTCCTTACATTATCATACATTAGTAACAATCCTAAGTAATTGTAATGTATGAAAATTGAGTTCCTGCACTGGAACAACCATCTCTTCAGCAAACAAAAGCAGCTGATAAATGCGTTATCGTCACCAATATTCATGGAAAAGGGAGTGGAAGAAACTTAGAGGGAGAAAAAAAATATAAGAAAGGAATGTGAAAAACATTAATGTGATGTTTGAGTTGAAAATTGAAAAGGCACCTTTGAATGTGCGTTTATGGAAGTGTAATCAACTTCATATAATTTCTTTAATACAGAAAATTAAATGTACAAATTATGTTAATAGGACAGTACAGTTCAGAATTTAAACACAGGAGCTGGAAATCAAAGTTAGAATTCCCACGGCAAGAGAGTATAGGTTTCTCAGGTTGCACCTACACAAAAGAGGCTTTTTATATCTTAAAAAACCAGTCTTATATTCATTGTATATGCTTTACTTTTTTAATGTTCCAAGTTGAAGGTGATGTTTCTAGCTTAATTTCTTGAATTATACTTCATATCTGTTGCTTTAGCATAAGCTGAGCATGCAGTTGTATCAGGGAACATTAAAGAAGTTGAACCTGGATCATATGATCCTTGAACCTGGATCACAGAAGCTTTTCTGCTTTTGAGCTATACAAATCACATGCCAGTACGTTCCGTAAGAATACATGCATTAACAATAGCAGCTCCTGAGAGGACAATGGTGCCTTTAAAAATGCTTGGCAAATAATGTACTCAATCTTATATTAAAGTAAGGTATATATCCATAATATTTCATAGTATGAACACCTAAACTGCTATGATTTCAAAGAAAAATAAGGGTATTCATAGTCCTACGGGCTGAAGTAACTGGCTAGAGGAGATCTCTGCCGCCTCATCAGCAAATACTTCTATGCACTTGCGATCCCCTGTGTGAAAGAGCTGGAATCTAAAAGACAAAAAAGATCTAAAAGTTCTAAAGTGGCAGAGCACTGAAAGGGTGTTTTAGGAAGGTGAAAATAGGGAGCTGCTCCCTGGAAACTGCTGTGTCTTGGAAAACACCAGCAACTGGGGCCTCAACAGGGTCCCTTGCTGGTGTGGTGGAATGTAAAGCAAAAGAAGGGAGTTGCAGCACCAGCATGTGGGTGACTAAGCTGGAGATCTGTCCTGCTCTGAGGACACCTCGTCAAGTGCCTGCGCTGAACTGCACCTGGGACAAACCTGGTTTGGTCTGTGGAGAATGAAGAAGGTTTAAAAGGGCTAAAGCCATGCCTTCCAAGACGGCTTGTGCTGAAAGTAAGCCCTTCCCATTCACCTCACCCTTGTGCAGCACACTACTACTCAAATATGGACTGTCTGTACCAATGTAGATCTAACTAGAAATGGGACTTGCCATTTAAACGATTTGAAATGAAAAAATGTGTATCTATGTGCAATTAAGTAGTGGAAGTCAGCTTTAAACTTTTTTTTTATGATTTGTGTGAAAGGCACTATGACAATTCAGTGAGTAAATTTAAGATCTATACGCTTACTTGCCATTTGAATAGCCCCTATTTTATAATTCTTTGAGTACATATTTAAAAAACCTGACCTCATAAGTATTTTATCTCTTCTCTTCCTGGTTGAAATAGCAGCAGCACCACCTAATTGATAAATTGTGCTCTTAAACAAAATTTGGTGTCACCATGAGGTGACAGGGCATGCCACTTTATAGTTTGGTATAATTAGACAACAGACTCCAGTCTCCTGTAGTCCCAGGTGACCTTACAACACTAAAACTCAGATGCTGATGAAATGGGAAAGTAAATGCTTGACATCAAGCTGCTGGTTCGACTGTATTACTGCTACATCAAATGTACTACAAAATATTTAAAATTTAGGTAGAAAGAAAAAATTACCAATTCAGCTCATAAAATTGCAAATGTATTTTCTTCCTTAGAGCTCAACTATTTAAAAAAAAATTAAGGACTGTGTTAAAATCCAACAGAAGGGGAAAAATAAATAGATGACTGTATGTACATTCTAAACTATAATCATTGTGAACAGCTGGTAGAAGATAGATGGAAGCACAATAGTTTAATGCAGTTTATCATTATGCAATTTGCATTCATGTTCCTCAGCCTGTATGTTGTTTTTGAAACACAATTCAAAGCATTACTCCAGCTTTGCACCTAGACAGAGGAAGAGCATGTAGAGAGGAAAACCCCTACAGCACCCTGAATCATCAGATTTTATTTTCAGAGCTCTTTAAGGTAGAGAGAATTTGCAAAGCAGTAGCTGGTGCTTGATTTACCAGATTCCCTTTCAGCCGAAAGGATGATGCTAGACTTTCTCATAGCAGCCATCTAGATATGCACAGAAATGCGTAATCATTACTATAAAACTAGCATGTAACATTTGTGCTTGAAAAGTCAAATCAAATGAAAATACAATTAGTCATAGATTTCAACCAGTTAATTATTCATCCTGAGCAGCATATAAAAATTTAAAACTCTGTAACTGGCAACCTGTATATTACAAAACCTGTTCAAGATATTGTACTCTAAAGCTTAACTCTAATTTTCACAATGTGGCTTGAAACTCTCTGGCTTGCCTTCCATCTCTGATTCTACCATTATCAAATGTGCTATTAACAAATCGAGTGGGGAAAAAAAAGCAAAAAAACAAATCAGATAGATAGCTGTAAAACTTGATACTTTGATTTTCATTTAAATAGTCATTAACCTCTGTGTTTTTTAGACAGAGGGATGTACAGTTAGCTAAACAGGGGAGGATTTTAATAAGTATTTATTCATCTTTTAGATTAATGCAAGTTACAGTATGAAACCACAGGATAATACTGATGGACTTGACATGGAGAAGGCAAACAAATGGAAAATACTAAATAGTAGTAAGGCAGCTATTAGGATAAGGATAGTATCAGTCAATCAAAAATGAATATGGACATAAACATATGATTATAATATAATTAATTCATTTCTTTATATCATTTTCAAAAGCATTATTTCTGTATTATTCTGTGCTGTTTTATCTTTTTCCAGGATTTTCTTCAGATGTTCTTCATACCAGGAGTGACATATACCCGATTTTAAGCAATAAAAGTCTTCTTTTTTTCCCCATATTCATAGCACAAACACATTATTTTTAATCATCCAATTTTATTTTATAACTCTCACAAGAAGTTTTTGTTCCTAAACGATGAGTTAAAAATTTCTCTAACAATTTCAACTATTCCAGAAATGGCTTTTCACATACCACTCCCTAATAAGACTATTAATACTAGACAGAAAAACTGTATTTCTTTGGTAGTAAATAAATTATAATTTTAGTACTATATCATTATCATCTGAATGATTATTTGTTTCTTTAGCCAAAACTAATCCAAAAGCAAATATTTTACACAGTTTATTGAATTTAGGAACCAACTACTATGATAGTACAATGCTGCTTTTTTCAAACAGACTCTTTTCACCCTGAGGCTTTTTTCTTTTCTTTAAACAGTGTCCCTGGTCCAAAGATGTGCCTAGAAGAAGGAACACCTGTAGACTCTGGTAGGTAAAAAGGAAATTAAATTACAAGCAAAATATTTAAAGTTAAAAATGCCTCAGAGGCAGCCGAAGATTGCCTGTTGTCAGAAGGAAGACACTTGCAGGATTACATGTGCATTTCTTTGGGTTTCATTATTCTCTACTGCATTCTGAAATGCACTATGCTTTAAAAAACAAATAAATCTACAGACAGTTAATTAACACACAAGTCCTATTAAGGAGGTCTTCTCAAAAGCCAGCAGATTCAAGTTATTCAAGCTAAGTCGATTGCCGTAAAGGGAATTTTTGCAGGGTGTTTTGTCAATGGCTGACATGACAGGCATGTAACGGAAGCAGCTTAAAATTAAATATGATTTTTTAAAAGGGGTTTTCTCCTTGTTTTCCAGAAGCAATTGCTACCAGATGGCTTCATTTGTTCCCTCCTGTAGTTTGTTAAAATGCAGCCCTGTTTAAATGATGAGCATCCGTAAGTGATATAATCCAAAATCATAACAAAACAAACAAAAAAAATCCCGCATCGGAACTTTAATGCTATTTGTGTTCTATCTCGCTACAGTCTAAAAGATGAATTGTCAGTACTAGAGAGACAGCTACTGGTTAGTTGTGATTGACAAAACTCGTATAATTGTATGACTTTCTCGTTTAAACAAAAGTAAATAGTTTTTTCTTTTAAAATAAAAAAGAAAACCCACCCAGCAAAAGAAGTGGAAAGCTTAGCTGTGCTCAGCGCCCATTGAGGAAAGCACTGTTCTCTGATCCATGCTGCTATTGTTGGTTTTAGTTTAGCTCCCTCTCAATCAATATCTAACGGGGCATGATTTAATAAGGTTTTATAATCTCCAAAAATGGTGGGGAGGGCAGTTGTGGTATTGTCATTCATCAAAGGGGGCCTTTCAGGTTTCTTTGCTTTCACCTGCTGGGACCCATTTGGTCTCTTTCAAAGAGAATGCAATGACAAAATGAATGAGAAATGCTAGAATAAGAATCCCTTATTCTCCCCAATAGTATAATCAATGAGTACTTGTAATCCCTATTGTACTTCACAGAGGTAGTTGTAAGACAATTAAATCTCCCTTCTCAGGCAAATGATTTTGATAGTTAACCTGAAACAACCAACAATATTGTTGAGACTGAATGCATCTGAAGCAATGATGTAATGGGATACTGCTTAGCTAGAAAAGCCTGGTGGCTTTTAGGGCTTGTTTTTTTGGTGGCCTACAACTACAGTACGTGAGAGCTGTAATTACAGAAAAAGAGTGGCAAAAAAAGTGAAAGATTTTAAATTTAATTCTACAAGGTGCGAGAAGGCTGAATAATCCGTATATATGTCCCTTTAAGTGCACAATTGGTTTCTGAAATGAACAATAAGCGGGCCTTATATTTTTATCACATTCTACATTCTAAATGGTGGCTTAATAAATAGCAAACATTTACATAGTTAACATCATCTTGATGTGACAACCAATTTAGCTTTAATTTCATTTGCATCAGCTAAATTCAATTCTAGTCTTTTGCCTCCTTGCTGAATTGCTTGCATGTCAAAAGAGAGCTTGTACTGTTTTGAAGAGACATGCATTCATTTTGTATTCTGCTTTATTCGTCCACCTTCTATTGCATGGACATTATTCTCGGAAAAGCACTTTCCTACTGCATCATGTCAGTTTATGTATTTTTTGCTTCAAAATTGCATTTTTACTATTGGACTCAGTCTTGCAGCATTTACATGTTTCAACAGAACTGTAAACACTCTGTGCTATAATTAGAGTACTCCACAAAGCCAGCAATGGTCAAAATGCAATGATGTGAATTGTTCTGCTTAATATGCCACAGGCAGAAGATACCAGGTGATAGATACACTTCAACCATACAGGATGCTGTATGACAAATAAAGGGAAATTAATGTCTTTTTTCTTCTTTTTTTTTATGATATGTAATAGTGCTAATATAAGCAGGCATACTTTTATTGCTTTAAATAGCAATCACTGCAAGGGTAGAAATTACGCTACCAGTTTTTATATCTTTCTTCCAGATTGTAAAGAAGTGAAAAAGACTTTAATGTTTTGGGTTTTGGGTTTTGTTATTTTTTTTTTTTTTGCATAGAAGGCTCTTTCTGGGAAAAAGTCCATGAGCCTGAGCCACGTGAAATGGTGCTGCGCCTCAGGTAGGGACAGCACTCTTTTGGATGACAACACATTTTTTATTTTTGTTATGAAAACACTCAAATTGATGCATATCATCAGAAAAGAAAGGTATCTTTTCTACTAAATTCCTCTACATCATTTGGGCACTTGTATTCAATCATTTGGGCACTTGTATTCAAGTGGGCCTAAGTAGAAAAGGAGAAGTCTAATCTTTGGAGATAGTATCAAAACTTTCAGATGGACTTCTGATTAGAAATATGAACACAACGCACAACTATGTGGCCACATCTGATTAAAGGGGGAGGAGCTGTGAAAATTCTCCCCCTTGGCCTTTTGCAAGCTTTCTGAGAAACCTGCCCTGCTGAAGGTGAATTCGTTTCGCCACTGCTTTTAGGATAGCTACACTTTGCGCTCCCAAGGCAGACGGCTAGTCTTGCCAAAAGGGCAGGCAAACTGCAAGAACGGCGCCAGAAACTGGGATTTAACACACAAATATTTTCTCTTGCTGGTGGCCATGGTTCTGTGGAAAGGAGAAACTCTTGCTACTGTTTTTATATAACAGCACCATGACATTGTTAACTTTCTATACCCATGGCAGCTGGGATTATTACTGCACTTATGGATTTCCCACTCTAATATCAGAATTACCAGTGAAGCCATGCAAAAGTCAAATGCCATTGCTTGGCATTATAATTGGTGCTGAACCCCAGGGCTCCAATTTCTAATCGTCTCCTCCGCACGAAGAAGCTTCTCTGATGATCTCTATGAGAATAATTGGCCATATGCTGCCTCAGCGCTGCGCCAGCCCCACAAAGTCCTCGCTGTGCCACGCTCGGCACCAGCCACCGTAGGAGCTGGGCTGGGCCTGCTGGGCCGAGAGGTGAGTTGGCTGGGCCGAGAGGTGAGTGGAGCTCTGGCCCCGCCAGAACAAGAGGGAATTTTTAAAGTCAGCAGCCACAGAGGTGGGCCTCTGTCCCAGGGTCTGCAGAAAGGTATGCAGCACATACTGGCTTGCTGCTGCCTTACATGGACAGCTGGTAGCCCTGAAAAACCGGGGGAAGCATCTGCAAGGAGAGACATGAGGTGGCTTCGCATTGCTTTTGCAGGCAGGATTAGCCGGGCTGAGGAGTTCGGTTGCTGTATTGGTGTGAAATGAAATAGGAACAAGTGTCCTCTGCGTCTAGAAAGAAGTTCAAAAACATTAATTATGTCTCTTCCATTTTCTTTTCTTCTTTGTGTGTTAAGGATATGAGATTCATTATTTAAAAAGGCTGTGATGTTACTGTGAAATTAGGTTTTTGTTTAACAGGACACATTCATTTCTGTTTTAATACTGGGGTTTCAACAGAGCTCACCTAACTCAGATCTGACTCATGGTGGTTGGCTGGTGGCTGGATACTGCTTCCTTACTACATTCAGTGCTGTTTTGCTCTTAATACATTTTGAGATGGTTTAAAGAGATTAAAGCAAAATATATAATATTCTTCTTATATTGAAAAATCACAAAAACTGAGGGAGATTTTTCTTTCCTAATAAAAATCAGCATTTTGGTCTGTGTGTGTTTCCTTTGCGGATGAGGGAGGGAAAAGCAGAGGGAGGTACTGGGTTTTGTATGGGAATTGTTTTTCTGTTAACAAGAGGTGCTGATTTTCCAAAAGAATTGCAATAAATAGCAAAAGATTTTCAAAAATAAAGACATATCTAGGAGAGAAGTTGATGGATTAACACAATAGGATGTGTTCATACATTGTGCAGTAGCACTTGATATGTGTTCTTGGTTACTGGTTTAATTTTCAGCAGTAATTTGGTAAGATAAATTAAAAAAGATCAAATCACAACACCACAAGGCCCCAAACCACCAATCCGCATTTGTGTCTCTGTGTCTGAGCCCATGTGGGATGGGAGGATTGCAGCTAGAAGAGGTATCTTTCAAATAATCTTGTTTTATAAAGAATATAATACAAAGGTGAACAGTGACTGATATAGTCAAAAGCCCTTGTAGATCTACTTGGGTTTGGACACAGATGCAACAGAAGAATTCTGTTACTGCCTTTTTTCTAGCCTCACCTTTAATCAGCAGCTTAACTACAGCCTCTCGTCTTTGTACTTTTCCCTGCTCTATTCCCAGAGCACTGGGGGTAAATGGGAGGGACGGGCCACTTGGGCTGCAGCCCTGCTAGGGAGCACTCGTGCCTGTTAAAATTACAGCAGACAAGTTACCGAAATCCCACCAAGCAGAGCTTTTAAGGTGCTTCTGAAAACACCTTGACGAGTATCAAACACCTAAGCAACCTGTTGTCATCTTAAAACCACGTCGCGTGGCTTGGCGAGCCGTGTTCGGCGTGCGCGGGGCCCGGCGGCCGCCTGCAATGGCCACGGTGCTGCGGAGACGCTGGGGCAGTCCGTGGTCCGGAGCGGAGGGCCCCGCTGCGCCGCGCGCAGCCCGCCCACCCCAGGCCCGCGCCGCCGCCAGCCCCCGACGAGGCTCTCACAGTAAATTCTGTGACTCTTGTGTGTGCTGACACTGGAAGGGATTAAGATAAACTCTCCAGAGGCCAGGGCAGATGAATAGACTGCGCTGCCTAGTTCCTAGCAGGGAGTAGCTGCTGCACTGGCCATAAAATACCTGCCTCCCATGCAGCTATCTTGCGTGCCTGTATAAGGGGGTACCTGCATTTTTGTGCCAAGAGTGACTTCAAACACACACAGGGGAGCAGGTCGCATTGCATTCAGGGCACTTGCTCCTCTGCAGCTCGTGTGTTCAGGTGGGTTCCCGCTAGGGCCGCACTTTAGCTAAACTTGGCTAAACTCAGCACTTTCATGCCAAGTCCACTGCAGCCACCAGCGGTGTTTAAGCATTCCAGTTGATGGCTACATCTAGGGAAAAGACAGCCCTCATTCAGAAACACCTCATGAGTTTTCTTCAGCTTCTTCCCTTTACTCAGTTCAGTTTGGTTTGTCTGGGGAGGAAGCACTTAACCTGACAGCTCTGCTTCAAATGGAAATTTCTGACACAGATGTGCGGCACCATTTCCACCACCTTGCTTTGTGCACAGGGGCAACTTCCTAACGTGTTGGCTCACGTCTATTGCGCTTTGCTGCTCTGCTCCCTTGTTTAGGCATCCTAGCCCTACCATTATCCCCAGTCTGCACCAGGTCAACAAGGTAATGTCATTTAAAAAGCCTCTCTTGGAAGGAATTCCCCCCAAATTAGAGACATGTGAAGCAGCCACATGATACAATATCATGCAAAATTTGCCCAATTTCAAATTTTACTGTATGGGGAATTAACTAAATTTTACACAGGCCAATAAAATAGCAGCTTTCTGTCCAAGCTAAAGGTGTCTGGGTTATGAATTCTTTTTGCTAAAGCCTTGTAAAATTAATGTTTTAATTATCAGACATTGGAACTTGAATTGAGAGAGAAAAATAAACGTTAGTTTGAGCCAAGGTTGACAAAACTGTTGCATTTCACACATCCTTAGAAAGTCCCTGAATGGAGTAAATGGCTTTAAAAACTTTATATATGATGTGAACTTGTGTAATACCAAATCTGAAGCTAGGAAATCTACTGTATCTGTATAAACATATCAATAGCATCTGTAATAAATCATGCTGCTCAGTTTCCCAGTGTGTAATATCTTTTCTGAGTATATGCAAATTTTCTATAAGAGGTTTAAAAAGAGTTTCTTAAAATATACTCCAAACTACAACAGATTTGTCATTCATGCACTGCTGAGCACAGAGGCTTAATTTTACTTTTTTTGCTATTATTTTAAATCAAGGCACTTATCCAAAAGATCAAAACAGCTTTTAAATGGACATTTCAGATGGAGAAAATGATAGTATGCACAGGAATATGGTAATTCTTATCGCATAAGGATCAGCTAGGTAGTGCTGAAAAACTGATGGGGAATTGTCGTGAAAGCACAGGGGCAAATTTAGGGCCAGATTTATCCCTGAAGTAACCTCGCTGAGCTCAACAACTTGACACTAGGGATGATTAAGATACAGGAGTCCTAGGCATGTGCGATTTTTCAGGCTATCAGAGAACTGGTTCTTTCGGCTGCCCATCCTGAGATCAGTGCTAGGGAACAAGGGGCACCGCTCCACACTTGAAAAGAATGCTAATAAAATTAGGGAAGCCTTGTGTTTCTTGTGGCCTGCCCATTAAAGATATTAAAGGAATGTGGCAGCATCTCGCTGCTAACCTGCATCGCATCCTGCTATGCCTGCTCCTGGTCTTAATGAGGAATTCCATGCCACCAGAGAGGGCGAAGACAAAGAGAATTTTAGATGAAAAAAATCAGAAGCTATTGAGAGGTACAGAGGAGAATATGCAAACTTTCTATACCTTTGTGTGTTTTTTGCACTGGAGCCACACTGGTGAAGCCCATCGTGGGGAGCGACAAACCGTAGTGTCCCCAGAAGTGCTGAAGGGGAGTGTCTCACAAGTGAACAACCCAACAAGTTTTAGCATTGCAGGCAGAATCATATTTTTACAAAGAGAGCGAAAAAAAGAAACGTAAAGAGAAGCAGAAAGCCCTGCTTTCCTGGGGAGAGCCGCAAAGGAGGGTGCGGGTGCGCGAGCGTCCGAGGTGCCGAGGCGCGGGGCCGCGCGGGCGCCGGGCGCGCAGTGCGGTGCGTTCGTGCCATCTAGTGGACTCAGTCTTGGGCTGGCCGAGCCCTGCGCACACCCGTGCTGCTGGGCAGCCCCAGCCTCCCCACAGCTGCCATGGGGCAACTGCCGCGGCTCAGCCCACACGCGGTGGAGGCCTGCGGGCGCAAACACGTCCAGGTGCTGACAGTGAGGACCAAGGGCTGGTGCGAGGCCAGAGCAGCCCCACGCCGGAGCACTCGGATGCCTGCATGCTTCGAAGCACAGCGCGCAACCTGCGCTCCCTTTTGGAACAGGTCTATAGCGATGCCTATTCCTAGTATTTGTTTGAGAACCAGGATAATTATCTGAGCGCACTACCTGCTCCGCAGGAATTGGAAGCTACGGAGCCAGCTGGCACCAAGGCTCCGCTAACATGCACGCAGATCTGTGCTCTTATCCTCCATGTGCTGGCACCACAATTTATGGGCTGGACCGCATTGCCAGTCTTGGTGCCAGCTGTGTTTTTCAGTCTCTCATCAGTAACAAAGAAGCATCCTCCCTCGGCACATAATGGCGGGGAATTGTTCAGGTTCATGGAAAAAGGTGGGGTAATTAACTTTACAGTCTATTTGTGGGTCGTAGGTATCGTTCCTGGGCACCTAGCAGCAGTTCTTTTTTTCTGTCGTGTCCTCTCATGGCTTCCTTGTCACTATGGGCTGCTGCTGTGAGCTTCCCCTCTGCCCGAAGCCCTGGGCCTTTTGGCACCGCTCCTCGGACTGGACCTGTTTTCATGACCACACGCTTCCTCTGACAATGTGGCCTTTCTCTTCCCAAGGCCACCAGTCCTATTTCCAGAGCACTTTCTCTGGCCTTTCAGCAGCTACTGCACTGGTGTTTAATATTTGCAAATCGTTCTACGTTAAATCACCCTGAAAGGGTGGTGCAGGTGGGTGAGGAGGACTTCACACATACAAATTATTATTATCCAGAAAACTTATGCACAAACACGTACATTTACCCTCCTCATAAGCCACAATGAGGAAAAACGGATACTGCTGGTTATGCATTAGAGAAACAACAGAACAAAGGTCATGTACAAGTCCTGCTAGGAAGGCAAGAGTTTTTTTCCATGCTATAAGAATCTAAATAAAGAAATAAAGCTAACCAGTATTAAATAAATATCAGGCTATTGAAGCATGACCTTGAAATGAGCTCTACATCAGCAAAAATTATCATGTGCGCAAAGCAGCGTGCAGCAGAGAGACGCTCGGAGCAAGCCCCGCATCCTGCTGCTGGAGCGGCACCACGGGATCGACCCCTTCTAGGCCATGATTAAATGACTAAAATCGTTTAAAGGGGCTGCTGTGTCAGCAATCAGCAGAGCCTCTGCAGGAGCGTGGGGTCTACGTGGAGAGCGCACTACAGTGGCGGAGCATAATGTATCATCCTAGATTCATTATTTGGAAAATGAAGGGGGCCTCACATGCTCCTAGCAGGCGCTGCCCGTTCCCCACAAAGGGCACGAGGTGCTGAGCACCTCAGGATGCCCTGTCATTGCTTAGTATTCATAGCCATTTCAACGTGACTAATACACTGGACAGCGCTTCACAGCGCTGCTGAATGGGAAACTGAAAAAACAGCCCAAATCCCATCGTCAGGACTCTCAAGCAGGGGCTCAGGCTGAATATTAAGCAAGGCGCAAATCTAGACTCTTTTGCTGCTGGGCATGCTAAAAACAACAACAAGGAGAGCAAGGAGGGCGCAGAGCATTGCAGCGCTGCACCTAAGAGCAGTGAGAAATATTTTATTCTACTATTTGCATTGCAATTGTTCCCTAAAACAGCAACTGACTTAAATACCACAGATCAAAGTTTCCTATTGCCAAAAACCCTCTTTGGTAAAATAAGGCAACTTGCCCCATGTGTGCAAGTTGTCTCCCTAGGACACTTTCTTTGCTCTCTTTTGAATTTTTGTGGCCTCACATAGGAATCTGGATGCATGGACTGGAGCACAGAGAAAAGCCTAGGTATGTTGAAAAAAGCTTCTTGCTTAAAGGAAGCAATCACTGCCACTCCTGTAATAAAATGACTCATTGTATTTTGAATGTCAGTCAAGACAGAATACAATCCAAGGTTTCCGTGCACATTTCCTCACATTAAAAAGAGAAAAAATATATAATTATTTTGTAGAATCCAGATATGCATATATTTTCTATATCCTACAAATTTCTACAGCTACAAAACTTAGTCAAAATAATTATGCATATATTCTAAATGACACGGAAAAAAAAAAAGAGTTGTTACAGGTCTGCACGGTTTTCCTTAAATCAAAATGCAGTTTTGGAGATTGCCTTTCCACATTTTAGATCCTTGACCTTCAGGCATTCTTAAGACTGTAGCTACTTCAAGATTTAGTTTTTATAAGTGACACCTAAAAGACTGTTCTTAGGAGCTTTGCTATCTTATGTGTACCCAGGAAGATCTCAGTTGTGCAGCTTAGCGTCTTCTATAGTCCCTAACACCTTGGCTGAATTTCACACACTCTCTGCAGTCCCCCGGTGCTCCAGAGCACCTTTTGTTTCACTCCCTGCTTCTTCATTCCCTGTTGCCTGTTATACAAAAAAAAAAAAAAAAAAAAAAAAGAGAAAATCCTTTTCATGTACATCTGACTACTCCTTTCCCATCAAGGATCCCTCACTTTGCTTCCCAGCAACGTTCAACCCTGCAGCACACAATGCCAGACAAGCTCTCCATTCACTTAGTGGTTCAGAGCAGCATTGTGCAAATCAAAACAAGTTAAATGACAGATGGCTTGTGGCAATTTAATGAAATGTCTAGTCACTGAGCAGCCTCACTCTTGTAAACTACAGTAATGAACTAGCTATTGTAGTAGCTACAGTAATGAAGCGGGCGCAGTGTTGCACAGGCCTCGCACTGCTCGGGCCCACAGCCGAGTGCCTCCTGCAGCTCTCCGTGTGGGGCTCGTGCTCCTAAATACACAGCCAGCTCGCGCGACTCGCTCACTAATGGTGCTTTATTTTTCACTCCTGTCATCACTCCAAATTTACTGACTTTTTTTGTTTCATTTTAGATGTTCTCCCGGGTGTTTTTACTACCTCCCGCACCCTTTGCATTTGCAAGAGAGGCAATGTGTGCTCCTAAGAGACCGCAGGAGGATGAATGTTGCACAGAGGCACCAGAAAGGGCTGCCAGCTCCCAGCAATGTAAGATGAGCGTGGTGGTTTCATGTCTCTGTACAATTGTATGTTGAGAAAGTTCTGGCAGGGTTTGAGTGCTCACTTCAGCCTGCGTTGGACAGTATTTACCTGCATTTCTGCATTTTCTGCAATTGTCAGCGATGCAAATACTGCTGATGCAAGTTTGCTAAGCGTACCCAGCAGCAAGTGAATGTGCAGATGCCACGGTGATACCCAATTACAGCCATCAATCAAATCCTGCTACACATGACGCGAATGGCCCCGGTGATGGGGGCAAGGGAGAGTGCCTTGCTGCGATGCTTGCCGGAGCTCTCCAAGACATTGCTCAGTGCCACTATCTCAAAAAAAAAAAAAAAAAGAAGCAGAGCTGAACACTGTCTGCAGCATGTTTGAAACGGAGGCCAATGTGAACCATCAAAGGCTGCCTTTGAAATTGTGGCTTTTATTTTTCTGCCTGAGTTGAAGCTCAGTGCTGGCCCTGGTCTGTCCCCAGAGCTGCGCAGCAACAACAACAAAAAAAGAGTTTTCACAGAAGTTGTGTGCAAGTGCGTTTTGTGTGCCCATCCCTGTATGAATATGCTGATCATATCTGATTTCTCATGGGAATGGGCATAATTTGCTTCATTCCAGTCAAATAGTGTTATACTAAGAGCCCAGTTCTTGGTTCATTAATACTAGTAGGGATTTTGCTGTTTACTTCAATGGAAGCAAAAAAAAGGATGCATTTTCAAGATAATGACCAGTTCTCCAGAAAGCCTTCTTTCATATCCATATTGATGAAGATGCAAATGAAAAAATGCAGTTTTACAAATTAATTATTTACCTAGCTTAAAATATGGCTGTAAATGGTGACTTTTTAATCATTCTCACTCTCCTGTGAGAAAAGATGCTCTGTAAAAGTGGAAGAGGGGCAGACCTGACTGCTGCCGAATTTGTGGAATTATTTGAGAATTCCTGAGGAAATGAGCCCTGAACGCAAAGTCCAGGTGAATTATTTTAGCTTGAGGTTTCCCTTTTCTCAAAGAAACACTGTTTCAAGCCATACTGTTGTGTGGTGATTAATTACACCACCCACTCCTTGGCTATATTAATCATAGGTGAGCTCCTTATGGATATTCTAAAAGATTTATTCCTCGTGCTGTTCTATTTCAGAATGCCACCACAAATTCAGATAGGGTGAACAAAGCTGTGTCCTTGAATATGTTACAGGCCGTATTGCTTCCCTACAATTGATAGTCTTATTTCTGAAAGTATATTGGTTAATTTGCTTCAGCACTACTGTGGGCAGGGAGAGAGGTGAAGCATTGAGGAGACGTATGAGCAAAGAGAGTCAAAAAATGGCTGTTGAACGCCAGGCTCCTTGTCACAAAGAAGTCAGTTGAGAGTTCAGGACATCAGGCTATGGCCTAGTGATGAGTCGGGCTACGCAATGCAGAAGTGGCAGCCCCTTCCAAGACAGACGGCTCTTCACAGCAGAAGAGACCTGTGGGACACGTAACTATACTGTAATGCAACCGGGAACGCAACTTGTGTTCAAGTAAGTCCCTGAAAGGTAGATCCCAATTCAAAGGCTCTAGTGAAGCCCCACAAACTTAAATGACCGGCAGGAGGACATCTCCTTTTGCAGTGCCAGTAAACTTCCTAGCGCTAAAAAGGCAAGATGACATTTAACAAGTTTGGAAGAGTGGTTACAGAGTATATGGTAAATATTGTCCAAATTTTAATTTTCACTGGTTCCTAATGAAAAGAAAAAAAGCGGAAAGAGAGGTTAGTCAACTGGGTTAAATGCAAAAGAAAAAAAGAATTGGAGAAAACAATTTTATGTTGGGTGTGTGAAATTCACTGTTGCAAGCGAGTGCTGCCGTCACAGATTGTAATAAAAGCTGGATGTATTAGCTGTAACTAGTATTTCCATTGTGTGAGGCCTGCATTGCACAATGCTTATTGCTAAATCTTTATATTTGAGGCAAATCTAACACTTCGGTCTATTCTCCAGGAACACTTAAGTAATAGGGCGACCTATGGCCACCTCATCCTTGGGCTTCTTCACCACCCTGTTGTTGCAGGTCCTCAACTGCCATCAGTGGCAGGGACGAGCGCAGGGGCTCCCAAGCCCCGCTTGGTGGGCAGCAGGGCCATGGGGGCTGGCTATTCAGGGCGCTATTCGGGGATTACATGTTGCCCCATTCTGCAACAGCTTTGCGGGTCTCAGGCCATGTCTGTGTTAGCAGGATAAGCAGCCACGGCAAGGCTTGGAGTGCTGGCACGTGACGGTTCACGCTGTTTAGTTTGTAGCATCCTCCCTGGCACATTTTTGTGGTTTGTCAATTAGTGCTCTCTCAGCTAACATCTGGGCACCGTTTAGGCACTGGAGCATGGAAAAAACAGGCACTGCAGTGACCTGACAGGGCAGAGAGGGCTAAGGAAGCTCACCCAGAAGGACTCAAGACCTGTAACTCAACTTCTCCTGAGGTCAAGAACGTCTTGTTTTATTTACCAATACAGACGAAGCTCGAGGAGTCTGTGTTGTCCCTAGCCTGAGTAGTTCTCCTAAATGTTTCCTGTCTCTTGTTCCTCCAAAATACATAATATATATTTAGTGAGACTTGGCCATATGTTTGATATGTGGCTGAGAGCAGGTTTAATCACCACTGAAGTGTGCTGACCCTTAACTCTTCACAGGTCTCATCCACCTGCAGCAGCCTAACAGCTGATAACTAACGGTCCCCAAGCATATGGCCCCTGCTGCTGCTCTTGCAAGATGGTCTGACAAGTGCCTCCCCCTTGTCTGCTCCAGATTACACCCTGTCTTCTCCCTGTGTCAGTCACTCAGGTACCGCGGGCCTGTAACATCGCAAGGGCTGATAACAAGGGTCCCCAGATGGTCGCCTTCCAGTTCAGCGCGACAAGGAAACTGTCCCTTGTACTTCCTGACATGCTCCGAGGACAGCAGGAAGAAGGTATGCTTGGTCACCATTCCCACGCCCTTGGCATCATTACTGTCTTTTAAGATCGGGTGCCACTATGAAATCTAATATATTAACTAATATATTACTGCTGCATCAATGGAAAACTCATCAGAAGGTCAGCATATTGCTATTACTATTATAATAATAATTGGGCTTGTTTCTTAAAGCACACAACACAGAGGTACTACAGAAGTGGCTCTGCTGTAGCATCATCTTTGCCCCACAAAAAAATGGATGGTTCTCACTGATTATTGTTTAAAAGGAGATAACAGAGAAATCTCACTCACTGCTAATTCAGGCTTTCCAGTAGGGCTGCTCTTGTCACAGTGTGTAGCTTTCTTCCCTTTGATAAGGTCAGTTTGCCAAAAAGAACAAAGTGCACATGAGTAATACATTACTCAACCACTTGTATACATACATCTATTTTTCTTACCCAGTCTCACTATTCAGAAAGGTACAGACATGGCACCATGATAAAAAGGGTCATTTAAAAGACTTCGCAGAGGCTCTGTACTGTGAAGGATTGAATTTTCACTTGAATGCCTACATTTTCACATCTTTTTCTTTACAGAAATATTCTTTTTGAATGGCAGGCTGCAGTTGGCTGTTTTCTTATGTCACTGACCAAGAATATATAAAATATTAGAGCGCATTTGTCCCAGAGGAGGAACATGGCTAACTCGGAGTGCCACTATTGCTGTGAGGGACATTATGCATCTCTGGCCAGCCTGGGCCGCGGAGCTGGGGGCCACGGCCGCCTCAAGCTCCGGCCGCTTGCAATGCAGACCCACGCTGCCCTGCACCAGGAACAAACGGCAACAGTCTGGGAAACCACTAGTTCCCGGGCAGGGCCAGCTGCCCGGCACTCACCATCCCTGCGCCTGCCCAAGCTGGCAAAACGCAGTCGGGAGCTGCCTCCACCCCCTCCTCCTCCCGCCGCGCGCGCCGAGCCGCCTCGCCGGGCCACATCTGCAAGATGGCCGCTGGCGGGGCCTGCCGGTGACCGCGGCCTCCTGGCCGCACCGAGCCACGTGGCGAGGAGAGGCGACACCTGGGTCGCACTGCATGGAGGTGCTCGACACCTGGAAGCACGGGATGCTGCCCACACCAGAAAGTCATGCAGAAAATGCATAGAGAAATTTTGGAAACTTTACCCCCCCACACACATGTATTGTAAATCATCAAAGCATAAAGCATAAGTTTTGGTGATGTTTGCAAAGGTGAGTTGTATTTCAACTATGTGTGCTTCTGGTTCTGTTTCATATGGGCACTGGTCACTATTCCTTGTGAAGCTGGTTGTGTTTTTACAGTCACAACTTTGTACAGGAATTTGCTAGGGAGCAAATCTGGGGTCCCCAAACCACCCCCAGCACGTGCTAAGCACTGTGCAGATACCCTGGAAAGCAGAATCGCTGCATTGCATCTAAAGAACAAAGTGCACAGCTAAAGAAAACACACATGCCAGTTGAAAAGCTAAGCTCAGTTTCACCAGCAATCTCCAGCATCAGACAGAAAGGCCCCCAAAATAAATGAGACTTTCCCTGTTGATTCTGCATGAGCTTTTAGACTGGGTCTAAATTTTGAATGATGTTCAGCATCTCTTTGAAGTGATTTTACATGATAATGTTTGCTTTTCTCAGGTTATGATAGATACTTATATTGGGAAATTCTTCAAAACTTTGACTGCTGGAATAGTAAAAAAAAAACAACTGTAATTGGGTTCTCTTTCTGTGTAAAATGTTTATTTCAAAACCATGCCTGTTTGATTCCCAATAAAAGCAATTTCTTCCCCTAATCTCTTAATCATATTTTCCTTATGCCACATTTTAAAACATAAGTAAAATGCAGGTGATGGGAAAGGTCAAGAGAAAAAGGTGATCCTAAGAGAAAACAAAATATTAGCACTATAGTGCTAATATAGTGCAAGAAAATGGGAAATTTGTATACCACACCATCCGAACAGGAATTACATTAGTTTTTGTTCTATTATTTGTCCATTTGTTCAGGTGTTGCTATTCATTCTTCTTCTGACAGCCTTTCTCATCATCAGATTCTTTAGAATAATTCCAGGAGATGTCAGGGAGTGAACATAACCTGCAAGTCTGCATCTGTGCAGACTCCCAGGCTGCACACAGTACACCACTGCATCTATGCATTGCAAATTTATCCAGGGATTTTTGGTAAATTTATACAGACAACTTTTACAGTTTCCTGTAAATTTGTTAAATGCTGCAGGAACATCAACAAAAAAAACTCCAAAGTTTCTTTTGTTAGAAACCTGCTGCCAAGGCATTTCCCACAGCATCCCAAAGCTCTACTACTGTTGGAAAAACAAAATAATTGTTCTTTATTCACCCTCTCCATGTCACTTATGTTTTTATGGATCTCTATCCTTCTCTCTGTCAACTCTGTCTTTCCTAGATGCTTTTCAAAATGTTGCTTCCTAGTTTTATCATATCTTCTTTTTAGGATGAGACACTCATGGATTCCATCCTCAGGCTCAGGAAGTATTTATGACTTTAATGGGCTTTTTCTATTTTTTTACTCCAATCTTTATAATTCATAGCATTTTATAAGAACATAAGTGTCAATGATAATTAAAATCAAATGAGCATCTGACCTTGTGTGTAACACCCTAGTTCACATGCACTTCCTGCCTTCACTTTTTTTAATGATCTGCTCTGCTTGTGTGTGTATAAAATAGCAGAAGTGACTGAAACCCTAAAAAAGAGAAATTACCATGTGGAGAATGCTGATCTTTCTACACATTTTGGGTAATCAGCTTGCGAAGAATATTAAATGATTTGGTTATGACATTTACTTTGTTGAGTTTCTACTTTTTCATTGCCTTTGAGCATTGTGTTATATTTATTTGTGAACGTTTCTTGTTGTTTTAGTGATTATTCCTTTACAATTGTGTGGTTATTTGGACTGCCTTTTACTTCACAAGAATGAGAACTTACCTAAAAATATGGTCATTATGGACTAAAGTGAAATTTCTGCTTTTCGCACTTCAGCCTCTGCAGCCTGGGTCCCCATTTTGCAGTTAGTTCCGTACTTGGCACCTACAACTTTTGAAATAGCTTTCAAAAGCTATTCAGTCAAGCAGTTTCAGCTGGTATCCTTATGTACAGTATTTCACAAATGGGAACATTCAGATTATTACTGCAAATAGTTCTTTCATATCAGTGGGAATCTGGATGCTGCTTTCAACCCCCCAAATTCTAGCGTGGTCAGCAGTACTACCGGACTGGGCTAAACAGCAGCCACAGCTGAGAAAACGGCACTTCATGGGCAAGTGTGTCTGTGCTAGAGGGCACAAAATCCAGCTGGTGTCAAAATGGAAAGTGTGGGAAATAAAAGAGAGTGATTGGTGCACAGACAGAGGTTTGTTAAAAGACACAGGTGGGATTAGGGTTCAGCTCTCTGTACTTCCTAACCATGGGCCTATCTGCTAGTCCCTTTAATCTTTCATGAATCCACTTTAAACCTTCCTACTTTTACACAATTATTCTACTCTTCTATTTCTACTCTCCCTTCTCCCACCCATTCTTGTTAGCACAGCTCCTCTTCTGTTTTCATGATTTCGTCATTTTTACCAATATAGTTATCCTGCTGCAGGATGGTTACCAAGAAAGTCCTACAAAGATAAGTGATGAATTTTATGTTATTTAACATATTCATAGGGAGTTTGGCAAAACTGGTTGAATGGTTGCAAGATGAAGTTAGTCAATGATTACTTTTCTTTCAGGATAATCAAAGCTAAGGCTGGTTGATTGCAAAATCCTGTGGTAAGGGGCAGATGCAAAGCAATGCAAAGTAATGAAAATGGGGAAAAAAAGAACTGCAACTGCATGTGTACAGTGATGAGCTATGCATTAAACATTACCACTCAGGAAAGAGACTTCAGAGTCACTGCAGAGCCAAAACTATCAGATGGGTCCTTAATGTACATCAAAAATGTAAATAAAAGTTCAGGTTTACTAGGAAAAGAGTAACTGAAGAAATCAGAAAATATCATCATGCTGTGGCTTAAGTATCTGGGGCTACACCTTGAATATTCTGTGAAGTTCTTATTTTTTCATCATAGGAAAGATATAATAGAGCTAGCAAAGATCCAGAGAAAGGGCAGAAAGTATTATCAGATTTGAAACAGAATCTGTCTGAAAAGAGATTAGATAGACTAGGCCACTTGGCTAGTCTATCTTGGAAAATGGGCAACTGAAAATGTAGCAAAGGTTTATAAGATTATGAATAATGTGGAAAAAGTGAATATGGGGTTGTTAATTATGATTATTAGTAACACAAAGAAAATAAATCCAGATAGTTTGTTTGTGAGAATCACTTCCATAAGAGGAAAGTTGGAACCAGCGTTTTGGGGTCTAATAGTATAAATGGGTAAAAAAAGGGCTGAGTAAATTCAAGGAGAACGAGTTCACAGAATCACAGAATGCTTACGGTTGGAAGGGACCTCTAGAGATCATCTAGTCCAACCCCCCTGCTCCAGCAGGGACACCTAGACCACAGGGTGGCATCCAGGTGGGTTTGGAAG
>JAUBNY010000980.1:1138672-1161627 GCA_032275445.1 Crypturellus soui | reverse complement strand
GTTATTGGCCCCCACAAATCTTCTCCCAAAACCTTAAACTTGATTTCCTGCCATAAGCAATCAATATGAGGTGATTTGGGGGTTAACAAATTGTGATCGGTCTTGTAAGTTGTATGCTTCTCTTTCTGTACCTTGGCACATTCTTCAAAGGAAAGTTTGAAGAAGAATGGAAGTTTTAATTTTATTGGGAAAGAGATGAGAAAAGAATGAGATAACCAGAAATAACTTTCAGAAAACCTTGTTTTCTCAGGACTAAAGTGCCAAAGCCTGAAACATCACTCTGAGAGAAAACAGGCCGCTGTAGGACAAACTGAGTGCATATAAAGCAAAATTTTCATTTCAATTCGTTCATACCATTCTGAGCCTGCACTAGTAGGAGGTTTAGTAAGATTGCTATCTGGATTGTTTAATTTCCTCTTTGCTAAGACTTTGAAGAAGAGGTTGCGGTTCCCTATGATCTTGATCTATCAAGTAATCTGATTTCTTTCAAGACACAATCAGAGCTCTAATCCATTTGTTCTATCTCACAGAATATGTACAAGAGTTAACAGAAAGATGATGCAAGTCAGTCATTTTGAAAAGCCATTTCATAAATGTTGACAGGATTTCTTAAAATATTACAGGAATAAAAAAAATGGAGTGAAATGAGTAGCAACTACTAGGATGGAGTTTAGCAGCATGAAGATGAAAGATTTTTTCAGTGGCTTTTAAGGAGTATAAGGGAGCATACTTGGGGCATTGCAGAGACAAAAGGAAGACTTTTGTTCCCAGTTTCATGGATTAAACTGCCTGAATACTCACTGGTTCTGGTGTTCTCTCCTACTCCTGGTACCTATCAATGCCAGTTTTTAGATCAAAACAACAATTCTTCTCCCAGTGTATAAAAATACACACACATATACCTACATATATAAACTTACACATACCTACCTACCAGTATATTTTTATATATGCCTAATTTCTACATTCAGTAGCTGCTTTCAATTGCTGTGGAAAACTGGAAAGTACAGGTTCACTGTTAAAAGAAAGATGAAGCATATTGCCTTCATGTGCAAGAAAGGCCTGGTTTTGCTTTCACTGATGGTATCACCCATATTTTCTACCAGATTAGTTAAAGAATACTTCAAAAGAAGTAAGTCATGTTTGATATTTTTATTTATTATGCTGTAGTTTCTGTACCATACCTTACAGTATTGTATGACATCAAGTTCACAGGAGATATGTTCAGAGAAAAAGCATATCAAAGAAAGGAGGAGAAAAAATCATTTGACTTGAAGAAATTGAGGTGCAGCTTCTTGAGAAGCCTAATTTACTAGTTGTTAAAAAGTCATTCTACTGCACTGTAAACCATAACACACTGTACTGCTATAGCTGTGGGAGAAATTCATGGTAGAGAGGGGCACATTGGAAGCAAAGCTGTGTACTCATGTTAAAAAACTAATGAATAGTGGCGTGCTAAATGTGACATATAGTTCAGATTTAGTTTGAATGGTGATGGGCATTATTGGCTGGAGCTAAGTACACATTGGTACAGTTTGACTCAACGTGGCAGAAACAGGAGTACACCGATACATGTGACACTTGGAATAACTCCAGGATACACACTTGCAGTTAAACATGGAATGAAATGTACATATTTGGACTCAGACATTTGTTTCCTGAAATGATCATGTAAGCTGCATTTCCTTTCCTTGCTAACTGTGGCCTGAAAGCTAGAAAGCCAAGTTTAAGCATTATCTGGGGAGAAAGTAAGAGGTATTGTTCAGGCCATTTGCCCTAGCCTAGCTCAGACTCTTTGGAAAGAAAAGAATTCTGGCATAGCAGCCACTGAAATGCTGCACTCTCTTCATGCTAGAGCTCTCTGCTCATTTTACAGCCACATTATCAGTGGTAAGATGGTTCAAAATCTATGATAAAAAATATAAAGCATCTAAGAACATACAGCTGCTTGGATCATTCAATTAGCCAAGCATTCAGGTATCTTTTATATCTTTTTAGGAAAGAGATACCAGACAGGCCACGGAAAATCCCACAGATACGTAAGTTTTCACTATTGAAGTAGGGAAATGGATATATTTATATTTTTAATTTTGGTGCGAGGAAACTACAGCATAAAATAAAAATAAGGCTAGTTTCATAAAAGTGAGAACTTCTCTCAACATCTTTTTCAGATGAGAGAGATGTGATTCTCAGAGGATGTGAGAGCACAAGTACATGGATTTGCTTCCTGGGCCTCTTGAACTCTTATATGAAAAGAAATGTTGTGAGCAATTATTAATATATAGTTAAATGTCAGACTACATCCATCTTACCACGTTTATCACTTCCTCTTCATTTTCAGCTTTGAATGATTCAAAAACAAGGAGCAGGGCTGTTTTCTGCACAAAAGACAGAAGTGTCTTTCTAAAGCTCTTTTCATGTGGGACTGGCAATGCTAGCTGGAAAGTGGAATCTCAAACATTTTCTTCCGAAGAGGACAAGCTGGGCACATATTTACCCATAAGAGAAGACAAGAGTGAAAGATGGGAAGAGCATGAAAGCAATGAGGACATTTAAATCCACGAGAATAAACAACATCTCGAAGTAACTGTTGATTCGCAGCAAACAGAATGATGCTGCTAGTGAAATAAGAGTGCTGAAAGCAATAAAGGCTCCTTCCTTCAGCCACAGCCCACTCTCAGTGAGGCTTTGGTAAAACACCAACACGCTGGCGCTAGGAGGGAGCGCTGGGAGCAAACAGTGTCTAAGGCGGCGGCGAAGCGGCCTCGTGCTGGTGGCTGGATGGCGAACGTGCGCTGAGGCCCCCACGCTGTGCAGGGCTGCGCTCGCACGTGTGCCTGAGCGCAGAGCGGCAGCGGCTGCTCGCCCCCGGCAAACAGATGTCTGCCAGGTTTCCCCACTGATCGCTGCAGAATTACACTGGCAGCTTGAAATGCTGCAGATGTTTGTGTTACGCAGCAATAACGTTCATCTCCTATGTTGCTATAAAACTAAGCTTTAATGACTGAAGACCAAAGAGGGAATTTTATTCAGAGGTATACCCTGCTCTTCTGTTCCGATTAAAGTGAAGCACATCCTGTGCTCCCTGAGCTGACAGAGACAGAACAGTGAGCAGAGGGGAGCAGGAAAGGACAGAAACAACTTCCATTCAGACACTGCCTGTTGCTGAGTTTCGGTTCTGGGGCCAGCCTAATATGGGGCATGGGAAAGGATATGGGCCCAGCAGTATATTTACTGTTCAGACTCTTTTGGCTTTTGCTTTTATAATGAGATATCAAAACACCTAGTTTCATGAGTAGTGGAAGTAATTACATATAGTTTCTAAAGGCTCTTTCCTGTATAGTGTCTTGGGACTTTAATATGGTCTTTTCCTTTATCCAATAGTTTGCTTTCAAGAAGCCTCTTGGAACTCAGTACCTTTGATGCTCCAGACTAGCCGCCAACTTCAGTCAAAACTCGCCAGGAAGTTCAAAACTTATTTGAAGGGAAAAAGAGAGGGAAGAAGTGAAAGGCAAATGGCCACACAGAAGTATGTTCTCCTTGAGAATAAATAAGCCCTGGTTCTTGATACAAACATTAAATTAATAAGTTTTGAAAGCTATTAACCATCTAGTGGTCCATAAGCCCTAGTTCTTGATACAAACATTAAATTAATAAGTTTTGAAAGCTATTAACCATAGAGTGGTCCATCACCACTGCTATTACATTCTTCATAGGATCTGAAGGGCTGAATAAGCTTGGGAACCAAGTACATTGGCATAGATCCTTCAGATGGAGGTTCAGGCACAAGTTCTTGCCTCAGCACCCAAGATGCTCAACACTTAAGTGGAAAATGAGCAAAGCACTGAAGGTGAAGCCACTGCATTGTCCTGCTAACATCAGTAGGGCCTCTCACATGGGTAAGTGAAGATATATAATAAATTTTGCTGGATTAGGACCAAAGCAAAGGTTGAGTCATATTCTGGAAGCTATGAAATGACAGCAGAACTTGTGTTTTGCTTGGGATTTTTTTAGTGGTAAGCAGAATTTTGAGCAGTTAATATGTGAAACAGTAATCAACTGGTTGATCAAGTGATCAACTGATCAGAAAGCTACTGCTGACCATCAGTGAAAAATCACTTTCCTTTCTTTTTACATAAATTCATATTCATACTGTGTTACACACATTTTACAGCTCAAATTTGAATATGTGTACATGTCTAAAAAGATTGATGGCTTTCTAAGATTATACATTAAGGTGGAGAAAAGAATCTTTACACAAGCACACAAACAAACATATAGAAATATTTATATTTTCTCCTAAATATTAGGTATCTATATCTTTTCATGTATTTCTGGAAAAATATGCATATAATTACACTTCAGGTGTCTGTGGGCTTGTGTGCAGGGTATAAATATATATTGTGCATAAATGATTTATTATAGAAATATCAGTGTTTCTAGATGACACTGCATGCGAGATGAGCTGTCGTTAGCAAAATAAAAGGATACCCGGCTTTTCTCGGCAGAAGCAGAGGCTGAGGCAGCCGGCATGGGGCAGGGGCTTGGGCGGTTCTGTGTGCCCGCCTGCACGCGCCTCTCCTCTCGCATCCAGCCCTGCCAATCTTTGCGCTGCCAGTAGGGAAAATCATATCCATGGCAACGAAGCGCACCGGTCCTCCCCACATCAATGCCGCCTCCCATCTGAACTGTCAAATATTCTATGCACGTCATGCAAAATAGGTCTCTCTTCCTCATAGCTCCGTGCATCTAGTTTCCGTGGCTACATGTTTATGCAAATGCGCACGGGCCCGCACCGCTCGGCTTGATTGAGTGCTGAATGCGCTGTGCACCTTGGCGAGGCAGAGCCAGGCTGCCCTGCCACCTGCTCTGCCACCTAATTGCAAACGCTCCCTGCGAACGCTAACCCGCCTTAAATGAGGCTGATGGTGCCATCTACCTGGCTCGTGAGGAGGACTCAGAGCACGCTTTAAAGGGAGAACATTAATATGGGGCTGAGATAGGAGGATAATGGTTAATTGGCTCTCTAGAGTGTACTAATTTTCAGGACTGGAAAGCTAGTATTTGATTTGTTCTTTTTAGTCAGTGAGAAGGAGGAAAAGTCCTTCATAAATTCTGAATGACAAAGTAGCCTTTTTTCTTCCTTCCTTTCTCTGTTTTTGTACAGAGACCTCAATATTCCAAGGATGGCCCTTTCCCTGCTTGACAGGAAGAAAACCCATCCAACCAAGCACACGAGGCTTCTGCTTGCGTTTTAACGTCCTTCTCCAGGAGATCCCTCAAATGACAGAAAGAGCAACCATTGGCGCTGGGGTGTTGCAAGGAGAAGCAGCACGCCGGTGTGCTGGGCCTCACCATAGCTGCTGCTCTCTGGTTCCTGTCACTGGCAGGACAGTGTTTTATAGTCATAATCATAGTTTTAAGTTACCAGAAACCACAGTGGGTTTGGCAAGGCTAAAGGTTTGGATTTTTTTATTTGATTTTGCTTTTCACGTGAAGAAAGGACTGGATGTCTGTGCTGCCTGGGCAATAAAAACACTGGACAAAAGCTATAGTCCTAAAAAGAGATTCTTTTGAAGCAAAGGCCTTTCTGTGGCATTTCTGTCCCATTTGCAAGAACAATCTGGTGCGTAAGACCTCCCTGGATGCCGTGGGTGGTGAAAAGGTGTAAGTGGCTGTATAATATGATGCTTGTGACTCAGCAGTACCATCAGCAGAAGCCAAATCGTTCTTGAGAAAAACAACCCCCAGATATATCCAACAGTTAGTAGCCAAAGGAGAGGGAATTTCACTTGAAATGAATGCTGCCCCTCTAAAATTTCCGTCTCTGAAGTGTTTCTTCAAACTTTGCTTACCAATCGCTTAGTCAACAAAAGCTAATTCCCTAAAGAAAGAGCACACTCAATGGAGAATTTCAGGAATAGCCTCGCTGAGGGGTCTTTACGTTCCATTCTGAAAAAGAGCTGTGCATGTTTGGTTTCTATCCCCAAACGTAACCTTTAAGCTATTCCTCTTTCTTCTAATATATGAGTAGTCACTGGAAACATTTTCACAATGAGTCAATGTTCAGTCACATCTCTGCCTCTCAAGAAATGACCAGAAGAGGGTATGTTCGTCTGCAAGTAAGGCAAAACTTACTGCTTCCACATCTCCTTCACACAGGGGAAAGGTTTAACCAAGGCCAGTTAAAGAAAACAAGTGATGTGAGAGCACTTGCCCCTTGCAAAGCTAAACTAATCAAAGGCAAGAAAATTATTTTTTTAAAGGTTATTGCAAAGTAAAATGTAAATTTTGTGGTGAATATTGGTCCTGTCAGCACATAGCACTTTATCACACCTTAGTGAGTTAGGTGTAATGGCTGTTTCACAGTGCTGAGCGTGCGTCTTGTTACATCTGTGAGCCCAGTACAAATGACACCCTGGGGACTGAACCCCTTTTGTATCACACTCTGTAGAGCAAAGCAGTTCATGAAAATGTTCTTCCACTCGTCACATTAATTCTGGGTGGTTGTCTCCAAAAGCATTTACCAGGAAGTCTGTTTAAGCTTCAGTTTCCATAAGCTATCTTGCCTCTTCTGGACCGGGCTCAGGGAACCTGTGAAGGGTTGTTGGAAGCCTTATTAATACACTGCAAATCACGATACTCAGCCAGGGAAGCTCTGAGATAGCAGAGACCCCGCTGGAGCCTTCAGCTTCTTTCTGTAGGTCCCAGTCCAGCTGATTCTGAATGAAAAGGTCAAGGGGGCCCAAATACTGTGACTACTTTGGCATAACTTATGAGCCAGAAATCCAGGTTTCTGGCTCATAAGGGCACCTGGCAAGGAAAGAAGTAGCATTTGAACAAGAGGAGATCTTCTGTCTCTATGCAAGTGCTTTGGGGATCATTTCTTACTGCCCTAAGCTGGAGTTTTGCCTTTTTACAGTCAGTCTCTGTGCACATGGCTATGTGGCATTTTGAATGTCTCTGTGCACATGGCTATGTGGCATTTTGAAGGCACGCAGTCCTGAGCCGCATGTCAGGCCAGAGTCACTCTCTGTACAGAGAGCAAGTGTCCCTCACTGCTGCTTTTTTGTTTGTTTGGTTGGCTTTTTTTGTTTTGCTTTGTTTTTGTTTTCCTTCAGTTATTGCATTTTTAAGACTTTAGAAAGCCTTGTCCAAAACACAATTCTGAGGGAGAATACAAACACTCTATATTAACCATAATCCAGAGTAGGAGTTCCCAGAACAACTTGAATGCGTCACAGTACAATTCAACTATATGGCACATACACAGGGCACACATTGATACTGTGCAGTTTCACAGGGGGAAGCTTTGCATCCCTAATAACTTCATAATTTTGTTTTGGGGAAGAAGAGTCAATAATAATTTAGGTAAAGACTTTAGTGTAATCTGACACTTTCAAACAGATTTAAAAATATGCTACCAAATGCATGGTATAAATTCCATACATGTACACATGGTTGGAGTCACACAGATTTTTGTTTTTTTAAAAAAAAAGTAGTAGGAAGGGTATTAATCTGTCAGGTTTCTGTTGCAGTTGTATGAAGAAAAGGGATTTATGCTACTTGAGCTTAGTGACATTAAAAAGCATTTTTGTATTTTTTTTTTGCCATTAATGGTCTTAGAATATCCCTTTGCAGAGATAGGCAGTGTGAAATGCAACGCAACAAGCAGTATGAATTCAAAACACAAATCAAAAAGCTAGACACAAGAATAAAGCTACGGTTGCTCATAGTGCTACTTGCCTGGCAATCCCCACCGCCCTCCCAGAGCCCAGAGCCAGCGCTCTGATCACCTGGCACGGGGCTTTCACGCATGCTGGGGCCTCGCTGCTCACACCTCTCTGATTGCTGCCCCTGCTCTAACAAGCTGTGTTTAGCTCAGGAGAAGCAGCCTGCAGGGGGGTAAATGGAAAGGAAGGCTTTTTGCTGATTAATATGTCAGACTAGGTATGTGCATACACATTTGGAAATGCACACCAGAATTGATCGGGTCATTTAACCGTCTGGAACAATGTACATGAACATTAATCAACAGAATTTGGGAGACGATACCAAATTAGGGCTCTTTGTTGCGACAGGTTTTAAGCATTACCTGATTTTAAGCCTGATAAAGAGGCAGTAAGCCACACACTATTTGTATTCCTGTGCCAGTGGGGAGTGAGGACAGTAAATTAATAAGATATGGTAAGAGTTAACAATAGAAGCCCCAGTTTCAATCTTTTTTCACCAGCAAGTGTACCTATGAAAACTGATGATCCCACAGGGCTGTTAAAGCTATGAGATCCAGTGCTGATCTCAAGTGGCCACATCTTTAGTGATGCAATCATGCAAACAGCACAAAACCAGGGGCCAATTTTGTACTGAGAATTCATGATAAGATTCAGATGCCAGTATTAAAAAGCAAATGCTCAGGGCTGTTTTGCCAGCTTCAGTTGTTTTGTCTTTCTACCCACAAAAGAGAGTAGAAAGTTATTGTCCAACTGCCATCATGGAAAAAAAGCATTCATATTATCCTGCTAAAATGGAAAAAAATGCACAGGAGAAAGTATTTAGTTTGCTTATTACCTGGTTTGCGAGTTAACACATACTGAGCTGTGCACAGGTTGGTCAGCGCTCTGACAAGCAATGCCCTGTGCTTGCAATGGGCTCTTTCACATGCTGCTGCAGCAGTGAGAAGCTGAGTTGCCCAACAGCACAGAGAATCTCTAGCATATTCCCCTTCAAATGAAATAGAAGAATAATTATATTTCCTTAATGGCAATATCTAGTTTGTATCCAGGGACAGGAAAATGAAAATGACGTTTAAATAAGTCTAAATTGATGGTCTGCAGCTATACCCCTTATAAATCAAGATACCACTAAGTGTCAAGTTGCTTATTTTGAATGAAAGTTTATGTGAATTAATATCTAAACATGCAGCTATGCCATGCTCTACAAGCATCCCCATCACCATCCCCATCATTATCAAAGCATTTGATTGTTTTTTGTCCTACTGTGGGTCATTGTACCTTCTTAATAATCTCCTGTTTACTTAAAGCTTGTTCCCAATTGAAACGATGCAATAGGCAGAGTCAGGGCAATTTTATATAACACTCTAGAGTCTTTCTAGTCTCAAGGCACTGTCTGGACTAAAGCTGATCTATCTGAGCAAGACATCAAATGCATTTTCTTTCACAGTTTTAACTGAGGGCCTGCATTGGCTAAGTCAATGCCAAATGTATTGCACCTCCTACATACTGAACCAACATGCTCTTCACTGATACTCTAAGATGTATCTGAAGATGCAAAAAGCCAAAATCCTAGACAAAATTATATCTTGTCCATTTTTACATTGTCTGTTCCAAATCTGAATTTGCAAGTTTGCTTACAACTATAGTAAAATTAGTATCCTACAGCACAGTTATATTGTCATCAGTTCTACTCGTCTTCATGTTGGTGCAAGTTTATAAGCACACAAAGCAGTTCTGTTCAGTGACTGCATGCACTGCCACTGTGGGCTGGCACTGTTTTTTCCCTCTTCAATTGCTTTGTAGCCTGACTGCAGCAGCCCAACCTGAGCCTGAACAAAGTGGCAAAAAGCTTGTCGTAATTTGTGCACCGAGCCCCAGATTGATGATCTGTGGCACTCTTTTAGTCCGTTCAGTTCGGCAAGTGTCTTCAGGCACCAGCAGTATTTGTCATCCTCTATAGAGTTGTTATTAATGTCTTTATTGTTTGCTTAATTGAAGTTAGACTCTGTCATTAGCAGCTTCATCTTGTGTCATTCAGACCTTTCAAATAAATTTGTCTTGGGTGTGAATAATGATATTCCTGCTGCTCCAGAAAGACTGAGCAGCAAGCAAATGAACCTTTTAAAGCAGTATAACGCTCTGAAGAATCAAGCCCCGCTTCTCACCACAACTTTATTATCCCTGTTTCCAAGAATCTGCATTTTCAACACCAAATCACGAAGTTCCTTGTATGAGCAGTGGATAAAAATGGTGTTTGTGGCGTTTTGATGAGAAAAAAATAGAAGTGGAGAGAAAAGAGGTGCAGAAGTCCCAACTCACAGAAAACATTTTATGCTTTCCAGCTAGCCACGCTTATTCCTGGTTTTGGCACTTTAATGAAGCACTGTGCAACTCCAGACAGATCCAGCAGGTTTATTGGCAGGTGACCATGACTCCAGCAAGTTTTTCCTTCCGCGTTGTCCCAGCCCTGGCTGATAGTACCCTTTAAGCTCACAGACAGTAGGAATATTCATCAGTTAGCAGCGTGCTTTTACCTGGGGATGTACATTGCGAGGTACAATATGCAAGAATGCAACAGCGATTCCTCAGTGCTCCATTCCTCATTCATACAAATCAAACAAATAGTTGAGAGTAGTTCTTAATGACCAATGTCAGCAGTTTCTCTCTTATGATTGCAAAGATGCTAGCTCTTTTCACTATAGCAGCCATCCATCTAAAGCATCAGTGATATCTCTTATTTCATTTGGTGTTCCTGATCCTAAATTCTTTCAATTTTTTATATACTAATATGAAATCTTGAGCACGTTCACAAATCAAGCCTCTATTTTCTTCTTCCCTGTGTTTAGTAAACAGTAAATTCAGTTCTCCCTTACTATCATCAAGCCTATTCTACTGTTTCTCTTTTCTCACACCTGCACTGTTCATTCTAAAGCAAAGGTAAAGATTGCTCAAAAACTTAGGATTTATTAGTTCAAAGTTGCATATTTTTCTGAGGTTTTTTCCACCTGTTATTTAATAATAGTTTAATCTGCAAGGTATCCATCTCTTCATGACTTTCATATTAGCTATACCTCCCTTCCCTGTTTCTTTAAGTTGGCACTTATTTATAAATGCAGTTCATCTATTCAGCCATTTTACAATTCAACACTGATTTCCCTATTCTACCTCATTTATTAATGGATATATTTATCTACTGTTTATGCTGAAACATCTGAAGCCCCTTTATAATTCCTACAGAGTAGAGCATTATTGTGACAAGTGATTTCACAAATGCAATAGGGGCTCTGTGTGCATACTCGCTAATTTTCTATCAGCTCTTAAATACAAAATCTGCTTGGGTCTATCATTGAAAATTGCGCCTGCTTCTCCACAGGTGGCTGAGTTTTCAACACAAAATCAACATTTTTAATTGTCACCCATACCACTGCAATGTGGCATCTACAACGAGTTCACTTTGGTTTTGACCTTCTCAATGTAATCTTGCCTGGGACTGAGTTGCAGTGATACACCACTAGCAAATGTACATGAAGGAATGAAACACAACATATGTATTTCTTCTTAAAGCACTTTTTCTACAGTGTTTACCAAAAACTATTGCCTTCTACATATTATTAGTTTATTTTGCTGTTCTTTTTGTGTTTGGTTGACCACCTATTTACACCCTGCACCTTACTGAGATTGGTAATAGCCCTTAACTAACTTCTGATTCTGATTCCTTACAGGTTTATTTATCTTTTTCAGCACATTTAACCCAACGAAACCAGACAGCAAGAAGTCTGTCAACTTTTTCAAAGAGATTTTGCTCCAAAGTTTGCATGGTGTCACCTACCAACACACAATAAAGACCATAATTTACACTCACCTTTTGGGGTAAGAAAACTAGGAATGTTTAGTGCAGCGAAGTACTCAGTGAAGCCACTTCTTATCTCCCTTAAACCATTGAAATTATTTTTAACCCAGTAGAAGAGAAAGTGTAAATCCTGCCCTAAGCTTCTCAAAAGCTGATTTGGGTGTGTAGATCATTTCTGCAACACAGACTGCTGCTGATCATGCATGATACTATTCCCCTGAATCATGACCCAATCCCATATATTTATATCACAGAGAACGAGAAGATACTTGCTTAATGTGTGGCAAATGAATGGCATCTCATTTTCTTAATTTTCATATTAAAAATGTAGAAGACTAATATCCTACTTGATATTACGTATCAGCCAGAAATAAAGTTCTAATTTGTTTTAAAGTCTTAAGTTGGAAGCCCAACAGCTCTGACAATTTGAAAATCTCATTAACCAGCTTCCCTTGCAGACCAAAAAAGGCATCTGTGGAGCAATGGTATTTTGTTTTAGTACTCAGGAGTTTCTTTACCCTGTAATTGTTTAAAATGAATATAAAGTCTGGGGGAATGAGCAGCTCTGAAACAAGTCTATTACTCGGTTTCTTAAACCCAGCTGAATGTGAAATCTCAAAGACTATCAAAAGAGCTTTATGAAACACCACAAATCAGAATTCAAACACAAGAAAAAATAGGACACTTAATTAGTGATATAGAAAATATGCTTTCTCCTACTGGCTTGTGTAACAGCTCCTCACTTTAGCATGCAACAGAGTGAGTCAGTTGCCATTGCCTTTTATTTGAAGATGATCTTGATAAATAATTTAAGCCTTTAACAATATAGAAGGGTTCAGCAAGATGAGACCAAAGGGTTCAGAAGAACAGAGAAGGGGGCGGCTCCAAGCACTTCACTCCTGGTTCAGAGATGCTGCAAGTTGTACAAGAGGGAGGAACCAAGTCACTGCGCACACCAGATCAGCAGGGATTTGGCCGGGACATATCAGGTTCATTTTGAAGAATTTTGCTGGAAAATGGTGACATTGGTCTAAGCTTGCACTATGCAGCTCATCATCACATCTTTGCATCTGCTAAAAAGGGGCAGTTTTTCCATGGAAAATGTGCAAATTTTGCAGATTTTTATGTACAAGTAAATTCTGTTCAGATACTGTTTCTACTGGCAATATCTTGATAAATAGAAACTCCTATTTCCCAGGGAAAAAAGCATATTCAGAATAATTCAGAGTGCTGTGAGGTAAAAAAAAAAATCCCAGCAGACTGCACAAGATTATTTAACCCTAATGTTGATTCAAATAATTAAAAAAAAAAATGTGTCTTGAAAACAAACATTTCTATATTCTTAGACAAATATTTCCCTCTTGAGGTACCATGAGGTGATAAAGGAGCTTTTGAGAGGAAGGGGACAAAGTGAAATCACATGATGTTAATTTTCAAACAAGACCAAAATCGCAAAGTAGACCTGCCTTTCTACATACTTTGAGAAAGTGGATTGTAGGATTCTTTGGCTAAGAAAGGAAGCTCCAGTCCCGCTGGTTTTTGGTAGTTTGTGTATTTCAGGGTGGGATTTAACTGTGAGTATAAGTAATTGCCAAGATCTTGTGACAGAAGGAAGGTAAGAATTAAAAATAAATATATAAATTAAAATGTGTGTGTCTGTCTTTAGCTTTCAGGAATCCGAGCAGACAACCTGTATCACTTTCATGAGAGGTGATGAGAGCTGCATCGTCTCTGGAGATTTCCTCTGTTGCTCATCACATGAGATGAAAAAGGAAACATAATCCAGAAGGGTTTACATAAGAAACATGTAGAATTGGTAGTGTTTCTTTGCAAATATTCTACCTAGTTACATAAGAGGGAGAAAAATAGCACACTATATACTTTTTTTTTTTTTTAAGGAAACCCTTTCTGGGATCAGTGCAAAGCATATTGGACATGGATTCCGAAGGAGCAAGGTGCCTTTGTTTCTCTGCAAATAGGATCCTTCACGTAGAAGCTCACTGTCCATAGCAAATGAATGTGTACTTTTTTCTTCCCTCTTTTTCTCACCGTAGTGCGAATGCTTCTGCTCCAGGAGCAGGCTCAGAAGGGAGAGACTCAGCTGTGCAGAGCAGGACCTGCAGTCCCAGGGAAGCTTATGTGTTGCAACGGGAGAGTTTGAGCAATTTTTTACAGATGCAAGAAAACAGAAATATTTGTTCGAGGAGAACACCTACAGTAAAACAGTAACTGCACTCTTGATAAATGTTCAGAATGACCTGAGAAACACATTAAAAATTAAAAATCTAAGAAAATCTTAAAAAAGGGTTTTGAGGTTTATTCTTGCAAATGAATTTACCTCAGCCACCTTAGACTTCTGTGTATGTTTGTTTTTCAGAAACACTTATGCAATCACATTTTACTTGCATGTGTATCTGCAAAAAGTGAATTTCATACCCATGTGTACAAATATTTGAAGAAAATGAATGGCAGCTCCATAGTTGTATATTCATGCAAGAGCTCAAACACTAATCTAATCAGGTAACATAAACAAAGCCATGAGACGAATCTGCCCTGTCACAAGGACCTTAAACATTAAACCAGGAGTATGAAGAGAGACCCACTTTTGAGCAGTTTGGGGCCGAGGGGAAGAGGATGGCAATAAACTTATGGCTAGCGAGGATCTCCTACCAAATCAAATTTAAAAAGTAAAATGAGGGTATTCTACAAGCAGCAAAAGGAGCTAATTTCATTGAATATTAATTGTGAATTATTCACTCAGCATTAATATTTGGTTTATAATTGATCCTGAATAATTCAGCTCTGCAACCATGGAGAAACACACAAAATACTTCATTTATATTTTTAAATATGTCTTACCCCTTAGATTATAACTGTTTCCATTAGCCCACAAAGTTGAAATTGTCTTCTGTTGCTGGATATTTGATCAGAGGGCGGCATCAGTGAGGCTTTTTGGGCAGCCTCCGAGCTGTCGCACACTGAGAATGGAGCTACACCCCATCTCGAGGTTCTGCTCTCACCCTGTGCTCTCTGACAGTCACTTCCTAGGCCTTAGTCTCTCCTTTTTTTGGCGTTACATTATCAGAATTACATTTTCCTATTTAGATTTTTCTTCAAAGTTTTCTATACATTTTTGCATCCTTACATTAGAAGTACTCTATTTTCATGATTTTCCAGATTCTGTGGTAACAAGTATTTTGGAATATTATTATTGGAATTATTGGAATAAATACTAAAATATACATTTTTTTCTCTTGCATATACATATGTATTTTCTTTTGCTCAGAGTCATGAAGAAGGCCACTGCAAACATTTTCTTAAGTAATTATATCACTATTTTTACATTCCTGGAGTATGCTGGGCATCTAGTGAGCATGGGCCAGGGACCATCTAGTTGGACCATGTCCTATTTCTTTCAGTAAATAAAAAATCACACCAGAGCTGCAGCTACATGAGCTGTTGAAGTACATTTTGTCATCACTGCTGCTCTGCTCTTCCTCAACTACAACACTGCAGGACATGTTCAGTAAAACATTCCTGCTGACGATGAGCTCCCAGAAAGTGGGCAGGAAGCAGAGCACTGATGTTGGGTGGACACTGCCCTTCTTCACCTGGGTTCTTAACTACCTCTGAGCCAAATTGCTAAGGAAAAATCCTGTATCTTCCTGAGCTTCTCTGAACTTTCCTCATTGTTTCTGTCATTCCAAGATATGTTTGGGCCCGTGATTTACTCTTGCTGAACAGGAGCTATTTGGCTTGGGATTTAAACACTGAACCTCACCATTTTGTACTTTGCCTAATAAACTGACAAAAAACCTACACCCATCCCATTCCTTCCCAGCGGCAGAGAGCCCATTAAAATCTGCAGGCACTACTGTGGTTTTGCGGGGTTGGCCCCTTTCGGGCCACCTCTCTACAATGAAATGAAGCAAATGCATGGGGAAGGCCAGGAGGTGGATTCTTGTCTCCTGACCAGTTTCCTCAGGCAGCCTCTGGCTGCTTTTAAGATGAAAGAGGAAGGCCCTGTTCTATGGAAACAACACTGTATTTGGGACATAATGCAATGAGGGAGGAATTAGTAAGGGAAAATATCCATCAGCAAAACCCCTCTCTCCTCCTGAGCCGCCGCGTTCAGGTGCTGGCAGCTGAGGCTACTGTCCCCCTTGTCTTTATAACCTTTAGAATGAGTTGAGCTTATAAGTTCATAATAGAGGACCAAATCTTTGGATTTTTAATGCAAATAACTGGGAGTCAAATATTATGTTTCTCTGTGTGCTGCAATACACTTCATTTTCTTGGAGAAATCACTTCAGCAGCCTGTTTCTTGTGTTCCTTGCAAGCAGCAGGAGCAGTACCTTCTGCAGGGCAGTAGCAAGAGGCTGTGTCCCGGGGCGCCTGCGCCACGTGCAGGCAACACCCTGATAAGCTGAACACAAAGGCTGCTTTCATCAGGTCAACTTCTCACTGACTTCAGTGGAAGCTGGCTGGGATAAAGATGGAAAATGAAGGGAAAAATATGACCTGTTATAAATAATGATTCATTTAAGCCCTTTATTTAGATTTATTTATTGCCAATTCCTTACATGTATATGGAATGATCTCAGGATTGTGGGTTATTTTTTCTTTTTTTCTCTGCTCCTCCTCCTTTTTCTTTCTATGCACAATGCCCAGATTAATGGAGCCCTGAGTTAACCTAGGTTTATTATAATGCACCAAAGTAATGAATAATCATTTAGACCAAAAAAGACCAAGAATATCTGAGGGATGATGCTGGAAGTGGTCTGTTTAAATCATACACTTGGATTATTTAAAATGCAGGTTTATAATACTTAAAAACCCCTTTGAATTGAAGTACATTAATTTTTCACTGAAGCTTACAGTTAACACTGCTATGACACATTTATATATGTATCAGATCAGAATCTCAGGTAGAAATGTCATTTTATGGAAAGACTGTGTACAGTAAAAAGATGTTTGCCCCGTAAGGGAACAAAAAAATCAGTTCTAAAATGGATGCTACTGAATATAATGGCCCCATGGTAAATATCTATCCAGTCTCTCTTCTGCAAGCCTGAGTCTAACTGGGTTGAACACGATGTGACACCATGTGCATTAGAGATAAGCACTTGCTGCAGAAGCCCCTTCTGATTTGCAGCCAGCACCACCCTCCCTTTTTCATAAGCTAATGATCCGCCAAAGTCCATGAAAAGCTCCTTTGTCTTTGTCACTGAAGGGAAAACACCCGTTTGAAGGTGCCCACTTGGAGCCTGCAATTCCTGACTGGAGGCCATGTGAGGCAAACACTGCCCATAGGCAAGGGGGGACCTCGGAGCTCCCCGGAAGCCGGTGGCGGGGCTGCTCTGCTTTCCCAGCAACAGCCTCAAAGAGAATAAAGTATTTCTATTTATTTGCAGTGCAATATGTCGTCTTCTTACACAGAGAGCAGCAGCCACTGCATGCCTTGTGCCAATTTTCATTATTTCCATGCCGAAGATCTCCCACACTGAAAACAGTTAAATCAGAACTGAAAAACACTAAGAAAACCACAGGGTTGCTGTTCAGGAGAAATTTTACTATTGATTTCAGTATTACTCTGTCAAGATATTAATGGCAATGGCCATGTAGTAATTATTTTCTTTTTCATATTATCAGAAACTGTCTTGACACTCACTTCACATCCAAACATCTTCTGTGAAAGTATCCTGCTCAAGCTAGCATGTATTCCTATGGATGTCATCAGCAACATCACATCACAGGATCCCTCCTTCCTCTTTTCATCAATCATTTTCTCCCTCTTGGTTTCTTCTCCTCTACACACTGCTTCTCTTCTCCCAAATCAAACCACCTCTCATCCTTACCTCTCTTGGTTACCCCAGCTCTCTTCTCCCCTTTATCTTCAGATTTCTCAGTCAGGCTATTTAATCCCCAAAGAATAGAGAAGGGTAGGGCTGAGCTTTCGAGTTTTCTCTTCAAAGCCTCTTGGCACAAAACCTGTACTCATTTAAGAAAAAGCAAATAAAAGGCTCCACAGGAACTCTACCATTTTTTAAATAAGTGGCACAAACCAATTAGAGAAATGCCTAAATCACACTTCAGAATGACAGAAATATTCAAAATGTTTTATGTTTCCATGATTTTCTAACAGCATTTGCCAATCCTTTGAAATGTAGATGAATATTAAGGGAGACATTATGAAAAAAGAGGTCCCCAACTTGAATGCAAAAATACACATAATGCACAGTAGGTTTAAAAAAATTGTTGTAGCTAGTCATGCAAATTGGGCAGATGGATATGAACACGTAGAGAGAGGGCCCCATCCTTGGCTTGTGCGGAGCGGCCGGGCTCTGCTGGGAACCAGGCTGCTGCCGGGGAGCTGCCAGCAGAATGCAACCTGGATCTTGGCGCCAGCAACGGTGGCCTTCTCCCACAGGCATCACCTGTGGGTGACTACAGGGTGGCTGTCAGGCTGGTTGTGCTCTGCATGTTCCCTGGAGTCCAGAGAAGCCTCATGCTCCCTTAAATAACCATGCTTTGCATGCAAACCTGGAGACCCTGAGCTCCTCTCTGAACTCCCTTCCTGAACTCCTGCCAGACCCCACAAAGAGGCCAGGTAGCCACGCATGAGCTTTCAGAGGAAGTCACTTAACTTTCAGTGCCCATTGGCACTGAAGGAAGTCACTTAACTTTCAGTGGACATTTTGGGTCCCTCCAGCTGAAGGCTCAACTAGACAGAACCTCAACCTGCCCTTGAAATGGCTGGAGTCTGGCCCTGCCTGGCTGCACCAGTGCCAGTATCAGTGCTTTGGCAAGCACCAAAGCTCAAGCTCTCCTAGCAAAAGCACAGCTTCCCAAACACCAGGCAACAATTTATTAAGTGTTCAGAGATCAGTAAGATAATTTGGAGGTTGCTTTGCATTATCAGTACTATTTTTCTTTTTTAATCATGGAGAGTATTTATAAATAGTTATTCCTATCCCATTCTCTTCTCTCACACTTCAATTTTCATGGGATGCACAAAACAGTATAATATCAGGAACTAAAAATAGCACCAATAGGAATGAAAATATTAACAGACCGTACTCACAATTCCCTCTTGATTTTCCCTCCAATAATATGAGATTAATAGGACAAAAGGCATTAATGCAATACAGTGGAGATCCCTCAGTTAAAATACATGACTATTACATTGCAATAATGGCTGTGTGCAACTAGTATGGCATTTGTGCAGTATGATGCAATAGTATGGCATGCTACATTAAGAATACAAACAAAATAAGTGTCAGGGTTCCTTATGTTGAAGAAGAAGATAGAGTCTTATGATTACTCACCAGGAAAGGAAAATATTAAGGATTGAAATAAAATAAAATACCTTTACATTTAAGCATACTGCGATGGAGAAGCATTAACTGAAGTCATTTTCTGTGGTTCAGTTTCATTATTTCTCAAGACAAGTCATAGCTGTAGAGACTCTTATTATCACTTATATGATTGGGGCTTATGTAACGTGTCACTGTAAACAGTGAGCACTTTTAGTTGTAAAGCGTTGGAGCTCATTACATGAGAGTTTCTCTCCATTATGAAAATCCCTATTGACTTAACTGCAGAGCTGGCACCAAAATGAAGCCAAACACAGCCTAAGGGGGCCTTCTCTTCATAAATGCGACCCGCGAGTCACTGTGCCGCGTTCTGAAAGCGCAGCACTCCAGAGCCATTGGTGACACCGTGGCTCACATTACCGCAGCAGCCTCACAGCTGGGCACAGAGCGCACACAGCCCAGCAGCATCTCATACTAGATGCCACGTTTGCTCCAGTTCTTTACTCACTTGGCCTATCTATCAACATTACTTGCAGTTATGGGCCATAAGGATTTCTTACAACTTTGCTATTTTTGCAGAGCAACAGGAGCGTTTAAAAGCTGGTCACTCCTGGAACGTGCCTCATGGGACCTTCTGTACATATTTACAAGTCAAAGTTGATGTAGTTATATCCTTATGCTCACAATATGTGATGTAACTACTAGAGAATGGCCAAAGCCTGCTCATGGTCTATTACGACCAATATCAGCAATAAGTACGTAAAAAAAAAAAAAACCCAAACAATTTCCCTAGACACTTTTTCACAGTAAAATTTTTTGAAGCCTCCTGATACTCCCATTACTCTCACTTTCCAAGAAGACAAATTCAGTTTTGTTAACATCACCACACACCAGTAGTCAAAGAAACAGACCTGGATGTAGAAATTCATGTTGGTTTCGTCCTCACCATGTGCTTCCTTACACGTGTATCACATCCTCCCTTGGGAGAAATACTGACCGTGGTGCCAGAGATTGTTCTGTAAAATGTAACCAGGAAACTCTCAGCTAAAGAGTAAATATTTTAATATATAGTGAGGAAAAGATCCATAGCTGTTTTCATATTGCAAGAATGTAGCATTGTCAACAGTTAACCATTAGGTACTTTTAATGTGCCTATTGTGCAAGTGTTTGGGGTTTGCTTGTTTAATTTCAATAAAAGGCTGAACTGACTGTAAAATAATAACATAATATTATAAAGCTATTCACTCTAATAAGTGGGCTTGTGACAAGAACATCAGTGTTTTGAAAAGTTCTGAGCTGCTACATCGTATTGTTCTTTGAAACAAAACAAGAGAGCCTCTGGAGGACTGACATGCTCAGCGTGGTCATTACTTTCACAGTGCAGATGTGCAAATTATGCACTTGCAGATATCCAGCGTAACTCTTGGTGGCTCCGCAAGGAGGGCTGCGGTGCAAATATTCCAGGAATTGCATCTAAATCATTTGGATTCAAAACATGACCTCGTTAATTCTGCTCAGGAAGAGCGAGCCAGGATATCCTAAAAGGATACCTGAAACAAAGCTGCATGCAGAGGCAGCGATTCACCACTCACTATTTTGGATATGACCATGCAAATCTAGTGTATCATGAGCCAAAATTGATTTAGGTCTTAAAGATCATCAATGGTGCTGTAGGAAGCTTCTGAATAGGATCCAAAGGGAAAGTGATAACAGGTAATTTTCACTGAATCATTTTTTGTGGGTGTAGCTATATAGAGATATATATCTTTCTCTATATGTAGTTAAGATGTATTTAAATATGAACTATATAAACCATATTTTATACACACCCTACAGTGATCAGAACAGTCAAAATCTGTGACTGCTCTGCCATCAGTGTGGTTCTTCTCTGAAGGAAAAGTAAAAAAGACTAATGAAGCCAAACCAGAGTCCTTTGGCAATTCTCCCCCATGATGGAGTGTGTGCATGTGGTGCTTCTCACACTCACAAAAGGACCTTTGATTAACATTTCAGTTAATCTGTCTGTTACTCCCCTTCTGTATACGAAGGAAATGGGCATCGCAACTGCTGATCTACCAGCCTGGCCCAGTAGTGCTTGATCTCTCTCCTTAAGGTCAGAGGCAGAGGAGCATTTCCCACCAGTATCCAAAGACCTCTGCAGGTCACATGTCTTATCTGGGTCTCGTTTTGGCGCTAGTATTTCCCCCAGCAAACACAGTTATTGTGGCAGTTCACACAGACCACAGTTCAAAAATCAGATGAACTCTTGTCTTGGGAGTGCAAGAGCCTCCCTTCCACTCACAACATGAGGTTGCAAAAAACAAAGAGGAGAAATTAAGCACCAAATAAAGTATTTATCTCAGCTGTGCCTAGAACAGCAAGGGACTGTAAGGATACTTTATTAAACATGGGGAAGTTCAGTTTTCAGTCATGAAATGGTCATGACTGTGCAACATCCGAAGGGCAGGGTGGAAAATGAAGCATTCCGTCTTTTTTATACCCCTCCTAGTAAGAGACCCATGAAAACAAAGAGAAAAACAAAACAAAACAAGCAAATGGAAAGAAAATTCTCTTTCTGCCATGCATTACACACTGCCGAACTCACAGTATTGAACAATCAGATTGTGAGAGGTCAGCACAAAAATAATTCAGTGGCTTTTTCCAAAGGAGTGGATCATTTTACAGGCTTTTAGCTTTTGGCTGGTGCGCGGCGAAGGGAGCAGTGTGTCGAGGCAGTAAGATGGCTGCCTCGGGTGCCACTCTGGTGCCTTCCTCGGCACCCCAGCCAGTCGAGTTGCTCCCAGAGGTGTCCTGCGTGGCAAGGGCAGGTTACAGTGATACAGCTCCCCTCTTTAATGTACTTAAGCAGCAAGGGAGCTGTGTGGTAGGAGCTCTTCCCCAGGAGACTTCACACACCCCGCAGGTGCTTCCAGCCCCGCTATCTGGCAGCCTCTACACCAAACTCCAGCTTATCGGTGGGATATTTAAATCCAAAGGATGGAGCCCACCTCTTTAAGGCAGCTCTGGCCACAGGCCTTGCAGTGTTGATGCCAGCCCCGGGGCAATCAGAGACACCACCTTAAAAGCTAATTTCATTGACTGCAGGATGACTGGGGTAAAATTAGTCAAACCTGATGAGGGAGTCACTAGAGATATGTGTTTATCTTTCCAGTATTATAGTGTCTGTATTTGAAATACCTCAGCTCTCAGAGCATACCTACTGTCAGAGCCTATTGACAACACTCTTAATCACCAGGTTCTCTGTATTTCTGCGCTTCACTCTCTCTCTGGTATTTTTAATATATCTTGCTTCTGCTTTCAACTCATCCACAAAGCTGTCAATTTTCTGAAATGCTTCTCTCTCTCTCTCTCTCCTTCTCTATGCACGTCTACATTTCTGATGATATCAGATAACTCAAACGAAAGGCAGAGCATCCTATTTTTAAAGTGAGAATATTCAGTATTGCCAGCCCATTTTGATACCTTTGAAGTGCTTTTAAAAAGTTGGTCTATTTGTGTGCGGCACTGTCACAAAGTCTCCTGGACCAAAAAACACCGCTCAAGCCTCTCAGGCTTAGCCGAATCCTCATCCCCTGGCTGGGGTCCTGGACTTCATGTTAGTTTATTAAATTTGTTTAATTTGCTTTTCACTGTATATATGTGCCCTGATTTTTTAGAACATTCCCACCAGCACTCTCCCAGTTTTTTACATAGAGCCCCGAACAGAGCTGTGGTGTTTTGAGGGAGCTCACTTATAGAGGAATTATAGTAGATTAGATGAATAATAGATGAATTCTAGCAGATTGATGCCTTTTCTTTGTCAGAATCTTTGCTGAAAAGATGTTTCAGGTTTATTGCTCAGCCTGCAGTGTTATAGACTGACAAATTCTCAGAGCCAATCAATTCATCAGTATGTTTTATTGTAAATAACAAGCAAGCAGCGCTGGACGGCCGGGGAGTCTCTGCTCTACCAACCGCTCGTGCGTTGTAGTCCGTGAGAGCACCTTTTATTTACTGTTGCCCAAAAGTCTCCTCCCAGTTTGGATTCCTAGTTCT
>JAUBNY010000980.1:1120547-1137171 GCA_032275445.1 Crypturellus soui | reverse complement strand
AGTTTTGCACTCAGAAACCCATCTCTGTACTCCACCCTGGCTTTTCCTAAAAACTTTCCTGCAGTTCCAGTTATCTAAGCTGAAGACTGAAATAACCTATTTTTCCTTAGACCATTCAGCTCCCGTGCAGAGAATTCAGCTACTGTGAACAAGCCCTTCTATTATAGAGGCCAGTAAGGCGATGGTTAATATTGCTCTTTAAATTCCCTATCCTTTATTTAGCCATCACGATTTGTTCCCCAGCAAGAGCAATTGGGACACTCTTGGGAAGGCAGGGGGCTACATTAGAGCTATCATTTGGATGGTGTTTTTTTCTTGGGGCCAGTGCTGAATTAGTGCCCTTCCCCTACTGAAAAATCAGGGAAATGAAGCTGCTGTGAAGACATTAGTGTTTGAAAACATACAGAATACATTGAAGTCTAGTGCGAGGTCTCACAGTCCTGGAGAGGAGAATATTTGCAGTAACTCTTTTTTTTTTTGAGTATCAAAGAAGTTGGTGAAACTGTGCTTAGTTGAGTGTACTGTGCCAAATGTGTGGGAATGGGTCTGGTAATGTTACACAAGGAACAGTGAGTCCTATCATATAAATAACCAAATAGATAAAGAGAATCATAGGTGGCAAGGAGATTTGTTAATTATGTGATATCAGTGCTTATACATTAATTTAGCTCATGTACCATTAGCCATATAAACCTGCAATGAAGCAAAGACATAAACATTTACAGATGAGGAATTTTTGAATGTAATGTAATAAAACAGTACCACAAATCTGAGAAATAACAAAATTCAGGAAGAATTCTTTCCCAGTTTGGAAAATATACCACATGATACCATAAACATATGAAACTGCTGCTTTTTGCCTTAGGAATCAGATTTCTCAGGGTGCTCTGGATGAATAAGCACACTCTCTGCATGGTAAGTTGAGCTGCTTACTGTGTGAGAAGATTTCTGTTACTTCTGTGAATGGGAAGGTGAGGGTACATGACACAAAGACTGTGCAAAGTTCTGGGACACTTCATGCTAGCTGCTGTTAATTTCTAATACAGCAGCCTGGAACTGGCAAGTGGGGCCTCTCTTCCTTTCAGTGAAATTAATTTTGCCAAGTGAGATTTCTTGTGTCTAGGATCAGGCCCTCTCTAGTGATAAGGTCCTCCTTTACTCCTGAAAAGTCATTGCTCATTACTGGAGACATTACCAGACCACATGAAACAAATTACGGACCTGGCAAAACTGGAAAATGACTCTTGTAAACGAAAGATAAAATAATTCTCATACTTTGCACTGATACAGCTCTACACTTCTCTGAAAGGGTGAACAAACAAGAATTAATTGCTCCTTCCAGTGTCCTGCAAGGGGACATCTGCTTATAGGCAAGTGAAAAAGTCACTAAAGGGGTCAGTGAGTAGAGGACAGCTCAATGAGTAGTGTCGTAAGAGACAGGTACAGTGAGATAATACTCCAAATCAAAATTCCCAGATTCCCAGAATTTGGGAATCGAAGATTTCTATAATATCATTTTGAAGTTTAAACTCCTCTACTGCAGAAAACAGGCTTGGTTAATAAGTGTAAGAACTGACAACACAGCACATAGGGTTATTCGCCTTTTGCTCCTGTAGCGTCACAGCAATAAACATTTGAAACAGTTTTTTTTTTTAGTATGCCCCAATTTGCTCCTGAGCATAATAATAATCTAAGTTGCCAATATTATAAAGAAACAGAAATTCGAGGGGTCTGATCTGCCAGGTGATTCTGGCTATGCTAATAAATCATTCCTTGTGTAAAAATATTTCCTTCCTTGATAGCCAGTCTTCTTTTATTAATAATCTATTAGCATCCTTACTCCAAATCCTGGTTATCAGCAGTTGGCAAAAGATCTTCAAAAGCACTAAGATTTTTGATGTTGTCATATAACAATAGAGTAAAAATTGTGGAAGATTAAATGGATACAAACACAGGAAGGCAGGCATATTAATTACATTTGCCTGTTTTCATAAATAAGTATAAATGGTTGGGTGAAAATGTTTGCTGTGTCTTTTTTTTTTGGAATGCATAAAAAGTACAGTAAATCCAAACTGCCCACAAATATAAGCCTGTATTTTATATTAATGGCCATAGTGACATGTCCAAAGAAACTGTCTGGTTTTTTTTGTTTGTTTGTTTGTTTGCTTTATTGTCACTGGAAAGCCATGGAAGTTTAAGTCTTACTTTTCCTCTTGCTCCAGCAACACCAGTCAATGGTATTACACTGATGTAAAATTGGAGTGACACAGAGCATCCTAATGTATTTCTTTAGTTGGAAGTAGTATTTTTCTTTTTAGGATTCAATCTGACATTTCTCAAGCAGAGCCACTGAAATAAGTGACACTCTGTCTGCCTAGGGCAAAGGCACAGCAAAGAGCAAAAGATTGTTTTTGCATCCAGAACCATGTGCAGGGCCACATATTCCCTTTTTTGCCCCACATCTTTTCTGGTATCAGAAACATGGGCTTTGTTGTCTGTCCTTCCTATGCGAACCCGTAGTGTGGAGCACTTAGAGAAGTTCCGTCTCATTGACACTTCAGAAACCAAGAAGATGGAAAGGTGAATATTTATATTCAGACACTCTTCTTGTTTTATGCCCATTTATGCCCGTTCTCTTAAAATCTCACAGAAAGACCTGGATTGAAGTATGGACATTGGTGAGCACCACCCTGCTAAATGAAGAGCCAGGTGAGCTCCAATCCCCTCCCCGGTGCCCAGCAGCGAAGCTCTGCACTCCTGACCATTACACTTTCTGGGGAGCAGAACAGCCCCAAACTAGCGCAGAGTGCAGTAGGTGAGAGATTTCTCCCGCCCAGGTTGCCCTTGCTCGGGGCAGGCACAAAACCCCTCCCCGGGCGCCCCGCACACATCCCTCTGCGCCTCCACTCGTTCTCTCCGTGAAGGCACCTCACAACAGTGTCGCTGCTCCTTTTTGCCGTGCCAGCAAGGACAGGAGCTGCCATTCAGACGTGGCTGTCAAAGACCCCGTACTAGAGCCCTTCTGAATGCAACCCCTCTCCAGCCTCTCCAAACTTCACCTAGGGGGGAAGTGCAGCAGAGATCACGGAAAAGCCCTGCACGGAGGAGCCTACCATGCTGCTGCTTGTTGTGTATCACTCAGAGGAAGATAATACACCGCAACCACCTCCTAACAGCAGCTGCACTTACCAAAACAGATCCCCTTGGCAAATTTCTTTGACAACAATCGAGCTCTACTGTAATCACATTCTTTTAGAAGTACCAGCTGTGCAACATTTAGTACACTAAAGACTGCTTGGTGTTTATTATGGCTGTAAACATTTAATGGCTGATGACTAAATGCACAGTGAACTTATTAAATCCTGCAAGATTTAATTAAACATACTTGGTAAGATATGTAAATTTAAAATTATTTTAATAATTCTGCATAAAGCGTAATATTTTTTCAATAGGTGCATCTCATCATAGAAGACATTTTCTCTTTCCTACTATTGTTACAACCTAAGTTTTAATCTGCTTACTTCTTTCCCTTTCAAAACACCCGGCACTGATTTAAGGGGAAAAGGTAGAACAAAACTGACAACAGGTCAAATAATAAATAATAAAACATGCTCTTGGCAGGACCCCTGCTAGGAATTCTGAAAATATTCCTTTAATGTCATTTAGGATGTAGTGTAAATACTTGTTTGAAGAAAGAACACCCCCACAAGTGAGTATACTACCAACCAAACCAGCCGAGGATTTTTGCTTTTTCCCTTCACCCCCCAGGTCTTGCCTCACACTAGATTCACACAAGTAGTTAGTAGCAGCAGTGAAAAAGCACCCTTTATTTGGGAGCATCTCATCAGAGATGGCTACGTGGCAGAGAACACCACAGCTTCCCCTCACACGCATCACAGTACTCCAGGGTACTCCGAGGCTGTGCAATATGGAATTTCGGTAACGCCTCACCATTAAAATCCAGCCATCTTGCAGGGAGAGGATCTAGAGAGATCTCTAGAAGCGCAGAGAACACAGCACTTCTCATTAGTCTCATTGAGATGCGCACGCTGTTAGATTTGATACAGGTTAAGGGAGAAATGCTTTGATTATGCATATCATTTCAAATGACTTCCAGGAGCTCTGGTCTTGTATCATGTACCTGTTTTATTCTCTTTCCTTTTCCCTTTGGTCACCCTTAACACCCGCACACAGTGTATTTTGCTTGGGACAGTGATCTCCCCAAGGGGCTGCATGCGCAAGGCTTTCAGATCAAACTGGTTGTAGTGAGCAAATTTTAACTGCGATTATTTTATCCCCTAATGGCTCATTTCAAGACCCCAACAAAAGCTGAATTTGGAGCTAAGAATAAGAGAAGGATGCTAATTATCTCCAGTAATTTACAGACATAAACTAGCTTTGACTCTGTATTCTCTTCCCTAAGTGCTTAGTCTTTAATTAACTCCTTCCTTATCTCCTCTCCCCAGTCTATGAAAAGGTTTCCGTTCCCCAGCACTCCTCCTCAAATGCCATTTTTGAGAGCAGAGAGCACAAACTGCTTCTATAACTAACTTATTTAGTGTGTAATTATTCCTTTTGCAGCTTGCATCTCTGTTTAACGCTAGGTGAGCGGGCGTGAGGCCGTGAGCAGAGACGGGATGCCTGCAGGAGACTGTTCCATTAGAACGCCATGGCTCCTTATTTACATGTGGCTCATGTTTATGCAAGGTAAAGACAAATACAGCTGCTAGTGCCTTCCCGGGAATCTCGTGCAGTGGTCAAGGCTGCTACCCAGCAGCCATGATCAGGCCTGTAATGTATTTTTCATGAAAACCACAGAGCACTAATAGCTGGGGAGGGGAAGGAGGGCAGTATAGGAATTTTTTTCGTAAAAGATAAAATTTTTCAAAAAAAAAAAAAAAAAGACCCCCCCCCATCCTCCCAAAAAAAAACCCAAACCCCCAAACGAATACCGTGCGTTCAATCAGGCTTCACGTTATAGGAATTCTGCTGGTGATGAAAACCCCTCATAGCCAATCCGGCTGCGCCGCACGCCGGCTGTTTAGAACAACCCTCTTGCATTATTCATCAGGAGCTGCCGCTCATGCCAATCGCGGAGCCCTGCGCCCACCTGCCCGCCACGGGTTCGCAACCACCACAACAGCAACAACCGCAACAGTGACAGCAACCCACGCTGCCTCTCCCTGCACACTGCGTCCCACTGCCTCCCTAGGCCCACCGCACGCCCCTGCGTCCAAGGCATCCAAGAATCCCTGGCCTTACCTGGCTTGCTTGGTAGGGCCCGCAGATTTTCGGCATGAAATAAATGACTGTGCGGGCAACCAATCAAACTGAACTGCAAAGCTGATTAAGAGCCCTTGCTTAATGCAAAGCCACTCGCTGAATATTCATATGGTGCCTGTGTTTATGCAAATGAAAGCAAGAGACAGCCCAAGGGGATTGGTTGCCATAGCCCAAACACTGGGAACCACAGGAAAATACAGGCTAGTGGCAAATAAATCTTGAAAACCAGAGTTGGGAAGGAAAGCGAGGTGCCTGGTGAAATATTAAATGTCTTACGTGCACTGCAGTTTTTAGGAGCTTTAGCTAATCGCCTCATTTTGAGGCCTATCAGGTATTTTTGTACAATGTACTAACCTGTAATTATCATCACCTGACGAGACAGGATTGCGGGTGTTTGTCAGCTTTATTTATGCAGGAACTGTGTAAGCAGAGTCCTTAAGCATATCAAGAAGGAGAAAAAATATAATTACAACAAAAATTACAGTGTAATATATTACGAACAAAACCCATAGGCTTGGGTTACACTTTATTAATAAAGTCTTTCGTGTGAGGCTGTCTTTGCAAGCAAAAGGATAGAGGAAAGGCGAAGGTGCCAGTGGGAGGCTGCTGTGAATGAAATTCATCTCTTTGGTATCTTAATTTTGTTGCATAGCTGCTTCATTTCAGATGCAGGTGTGCATGCACCACAGTGAATCTTATTGCTGCATTGGGCTTTTGCTTAATCTAAAGCGGTTTTGAAAAGATCACGCTTTTTTACAATTAAAAAGCAAAATATATGTGAAATTTATAGAAAATACTATTTCCCAAATCAGGTTCAAATATTTCTACCCAAGATCTTAACACAGCAATCACCAGAACTGCTAATGCTTTTTTCACAATGAGATATATCAAAATCAGAATGATGTAGTACATCAGCATTGTCATTTCCCTGATAAGCAGGATATATGTAAGCCCACAGTTCCTACTCTGTTCTTATTTAGTACACTATTCTTAGCCTTTCGCATTTATTTCCCACAACAAATTGCCCTTTCAGTGGAGAAGCTCCCCCATGTAGATAGCTATCCATAGTGTCTGCATTATTCAAAGCTTCAGAAACACAGGTAAAGATCTTTGAATCTTAGGTTGATAGGCTGATGTGGCTTTTTTGTGATTTTTACTGATCCCTCCTGTTGTTAGCAGGTAATGCTTCAGTAAAAACAAACAAATAAATAAATAAATCGAACCAAATGAGCCACCCAACAGAAACTGGTTCTATGTGGGAAGACACATAAACTCTGAGTATGGATCTGCAGAATGCTGAAAGGCTCCCCTTCCTGGTAAGGTTAGTTAGGATAAAAGCAGAGCGAGGGTCCCTTTGCAGTGATCAGAGTCTGCCCTTGGCAGTCTGCTTGTAAATACAGTCCATTTCCCACGTTTCCACTTGTTCTCAAGGGATTTGGAGAAGTCGCTGTACTCTGCTTATGACTTCTGATTTGATGCGATTGTTCGTTGTGAAATTCTGGACTGTGTTGTAAGGGGGACATCATATCTGCACCAGGCCTGCGACAAAGCACCTTCCTGGCCACAGAGCTTCACAGCCCCATGTGGGTTACAGGAAGTGTAGAGCAGGGGGCAAGAGGAAAGCAAGGAAACAAGGGTATAGGGAAATGTGGTATGGGCCACGTGCAGTGAACATCGTTGTACTGCAGGTGTACAGGAGGGGTACCTCTGACCCCCCGGTGACCCCCGGTGCCAGGCATGCCCAGTCAGGCCTTTAGGCCTCATGACATCTAACAAGAAGATTCTGGCACTCGGGAGGTGGGGGCTGGAGCAGTTTGCCCTGGCCCCAGGCCCGCCTGGCAATGGGACTCCGCCAATCGGGGAGCCCCAGGAAGTGGCATGTGGCCAGTCATGTCTCCCTGCCTCCCCTTTACCCTCTGTATATAAGTTTATGTTCTTCTGTAATAAAGTTGGCCGTGCACTCTAACTCGAATCGGGTGTTTGTTGGGCCGTCCGGCCGGGCTCCCTTCGGGCGACCGGCCGCCACCACTCCTCCTGAACCTTGAGAGGCGCCGGGGTACCGCAGCCGGGGTGATGTCATCAGCCGCCCTGTCCCCCTCGGCAGCTCACCGGTTGCGGTGCCTCGCGTGAGTGGTGCTCCCAATCCTGCGGTGGTCCTGTGTGGTGGGGGGCCTCGGGGGCTGGCGCGCGCGGTGGGAAACCGCGCGTTGCGGGCGGGCCGGCGCGGATCCGGAACGCGACTGGCCGGGGCGTCCGCCACAACACAAGGGGGTTATGCGCGTGAATGGTGGTGAACTCCTGCGGACCCTCTAAAGGCAGGACTGAGAGAGAGTTAACAGGGAGAGAGTTAAAGGCTATTTGATTTGAGAGAAAAGCTGTGTCCTGGAAGGCGGAACTCCAAAATTCCCAAAAGCCATACATTTATGAGACAGTAGAAATGTGCTTATCTTGACTTAATATTTTGTTATTTATATGAAGAATAATTTTGCTTGGAAATCCTTGGATATGCCATATATCTTATGGTATCATATTGTCACAAACAGCTGAATAATTACATGAAAAATTTGGAGTACTTGTGCATTCAGGAGTGACAAGGGACCTTGGCTTAAATGAAGGAACAGAAAGGGCCCTGGTGATGAAGACAACTGACTGTGAGGGCAGAAGACAAAGATGGAGACTAGCAAGAAGAGGCCAAGAAGAGTCCTGATCTCTCTCCTGCACAGAGGTGGCTTACAGATACCCAGGCTTGGAATGGGAGCCTCACAAAAAGAAGCGTCATCAATACCCAGCACGAGGATATTAATGAGCTGGGGACTCTGTGTGCATTAAAGGTAAAAGACAGAAGGCAGAGGAAAGGCAGACACACCCCGGTTCCTCTCTGCACCACCTGCAGAAAGAAATCACATGTCGTGTTCCACACGCAGTATAACCTCATGCTGGAACCACTGCCAGAAATGTTAAGTCACTTTTCCTCAAACTTCAGATGTCTCAAGAGAGACCGTACCTTTATCTCCTGCAATGAGTCTATCTGCCTTCAGATTTTCCAAGGAGAATTTGACAACTAAATAAGCTCCACATTTTACATCTGCCTGATGCAAACTTGGCTCATCAGATTTCCTACCCCAAGCTCACTTTAATGCTCAGCCGAGAGATTTGCAAGAAAGAAAAATATGCCAGAGCTTTTGAAAGCAGTGACTCACTAAAAGGTCTTTTTTTCCTGCTCAGCTGTTAGTGCGCTGAACCCTTCCCTCAATGGCAAATAAGGACACCTTGCTTTCAGAAGTACCACCTTTTGAATCTACACAGCAGTTTAGCTCCTCAGGGAACTGAGGTCTTGCTTTGATATACTTGGGTTGAAGGTTCTTTTTTGCCTGGCACCAGGCAGCAAACTCACTGAGGAGATAAATTGTGAAATCCTTCTCTCCTTCCCAAATGAAAAAAAGGAATCTTAACCTGAGCCAAAGTAATAAAATTTCTCCAGAGGAACTCTGGAAGCACAAGAAGGACTCTCCTAGAAAAGTAATCTCATGTTTTTAACCTTGTTCAGCTTTTCCATTGAAACATGGCATACACTATTGGAAAGGGGATGCATTTCAGATTGCATTATTTTTTTTTTTGAGAATTCCTGTGGATTTGAGAGGACTTAAGCATTTCCAAGATTCTTCAATCCTTATAAAGAAAATTAAGTTAGAAGATTGTTTTCTTGAACATTCTCATGTTAGTATTCTCATGTTAGAGGCAGCAACAGTAGCAACATCATAAACTGGCTGGGGATACAAATGGATGCACACATGACCCTTGATGCAATAGTTTGGCGTACTCGAAGTTCATTCGTAAGGCAGAGCAGCATGTGAGCAAGCAAGCATATTTAAGAAGTAAAAACGACTGTGGAATAAGAAGAAGTGGTGAGGAGCTTTCGTCAGCTTTGCTACTGAACGAGCATCACTTGTGGGAGCGAGCAGTGAGTTGCCGCTGGCAGGGCAGGGTTGGCTTGCGCTTCGGCCAGTTAAGCCACAAAACTGGGGGGTTCTAGCTCCTCTGCCCAGTATGCAGAGCTGTGCAGACCGCTCCAGGAACTGGGCTCAGGCTGCAGTTATGAAGAATCTGTAATGTGGCTCCACGACCTAGAGATTGTTTTGCTCTAGTCCCACCTCCCATCAAGGAGTTACCAGCAAGATGTAATACAGACCTTTATTTGTGAACAAGCTTTCCACCAGTCTTCAGTCTTATTCACATGTACTTGTATGCATTCGTTCTAACCCTTGGCATGATGTGCTTTAGAATGTGCTAGAGAGCTAGCTGCTTTTTCTTTTTTTTTTTTTTTCCCAAGAAAGGAAATTTGAATTTAAATTTAAATGCAAGTGGAAGCTGACAAAGTCCTACCTTTTCAACTCCAGCTTTACTAAAGATGTATGTGTATGACCTGATTCTGTGAAATCATATTTCTGCACTGTAGTCCTGTCAATCCCTCACCTTTCAAGAACACTAAGCCAATAAAGTAAATTATTTTAAAGAATAAAGAAACAGAGAAAATCTGATCCATAAATTGACGACTTTGTTCTGCCAATTGACTAAATGACACTTAAGTCATCTCTAAGTGCCTGGAAAAAAATAAAAGGCATTTCTATTGTGAAGCTGATGAACAATTAGGCAATTGTAAAGCATGGAATGGCAAAGTGGAAAATGCATGTTTTCCGTTTTCCTCTCCCCCATTTATTTATATCCCCCCATCCCCAGAAAATGCCATAAGTGGAGCTGCATGGAACGGCACTGCACTTTCTAATCCCTGACAATACCAGAGTTGCAGTTACTTTATAGAGGCAGGTAACAGGGATATCCATGACTATTCCATCAGTGTTACCATTTAGACAGGGAGGGGAGAGTTATATTGGCTTACTCTTGTCAGGGCAGCTGTGTTGGTTCACAATGTGCCCAATCCCCAATGGCAGAAAGATGTGCAGAAGAAAATCCTATATGGATTGAGGTGCACATCATGATGGCTGAGCATAAACCACAATCTCCTGGCCCCCTAAAGCAATAAAAATAACTCGCACCACACAAAAAAAGTGCTAATGTGTGACTTACTTAAAACTTTTCCAGACTTACCACACTCCCAAGGATTTCATCTTGCCTTTTGGTAAAGCTGAGCAATGTCTCCAGAACAGCAGGTTTGCAATGCACTGTCAAAGAAGAAGATATCAGCATGTCATGCAGGTTCCTCTGTCCACTCATCTCCCCTCAGTTTTCCTTCCTCTAGTAACACCTCCTGTAAACAACTTCTCATATCCTTTTATTTCCTTCTCTTGCCTCTCAGCTACTGTCCCAATAGCCGATAATTGGCTCCTTGCCAGTAATTCACCAACACTGAAGGCCTTTCAAGTCCTCCCTCTCTTTGGATCATCATTCCATCAGGAGTTATTCCTGAGAAAAGGCCAGGATAATCTTATAGTATATTCTAATTGCCTAGATATTAGGTATCTAGAATTTAGCAACCTAGGAAAATGGACTGAACCAGGAAAATTAGAAGAGAATAAAAAGAAAGTATCACTTGCGTCACATGCGATGAAAGTGTCAGTGGAGATGACTGAGAGATGGTTATTACAAGTCTATTCTGAAGCAAACCATTATCCTCTGAATGCTCATGGGAAAAAACACATAAGTTCATCCATATCCAAAGAGAAAAAAAAAATGTTAAAGTTTTTGCCACTGGAAAACACCAACATCTGAGATAAAAAAAACCCACCAACCAACATTATTAGCTTGAATGAGGCAAAAATACAGGGCAAATATCCTACAATCAGGTTAAGGGGGAATTTGCTGCCACAGTTGAAGGATTTTTTAAAAAAAGCTACTGCAAGATAGTGAACAAATGAAAAAGCAAACATCTATTTTTGATTTAACTGGGTTGTGAAATTAAGCACAGCAGGTAGGATGCTCCTGCACAGTTTCAAAAAAACACTGCATGTTTGTACATGAAAGCTGGCTTTCTTTTCAAAACGCTCGGCTGTTACCAAGGATAGGGGAAATCAAAGCCTAGGATAGCAATGGGTGTACATTGCATTCCATAGGCAAAGTGTACTGCAAGGACATTTGGAGCTAGGCCTGGAACCGAAATCCAGACTATAAGGAGGGAAGGTTGAAGGCTCTACTTCCAAAAATCAGCCCTGCATTCCAGGTCTTGGGTACACTGCTCCAGAAGGTCTGTTAGCAGCCACTTTGAAAAGTATCTGGTGTTAAGAGGAATTTTTTGTGATCATTAAGCCTGTGGCCCTTTGAGTGGACACACAATCTAACAGGGGTATAAAAATCTGTCTATAAAGCCACACAAAAGAGAAGGTGCCACTGGAAAAATGCTCTTGGGCAGGGAGAGAGAAAAATAGCTTATCTATCTGATTCTAGCACTGAACCATTTGCACGTGCCTGTTCCAGAGCTGTGTGCTGTGAACGAAGCCTGCATGGTCTGGAAACGAGCTACCTGCATGGAAGATGAGATCCCCTGGGGATGATGGGATTTTGCATAGAAATGGAAATAAAAACAGTAATTACTGAAAGGTGTTAAGGCTGGCAGTGACAATACTCTGCTGTGTGTTTTACAGCACTTTTTCAGTGAGTGCAATGTATATGGTATTCAGGAGCAGAGATGAAAATTCAAGAATGGCAGTATCTGTCCGTTTCTCCAGCAAGCATGTAGTCTGTGCCTCTAGGCTGTTAAGGGCCAATGGCCCAGTCACGTAGCACCTGGAGAACTGGTAAAGACTTTCCAAGAAATTGTACTGTCCTGTCAGACATGGGAAAATTCAGACCAAAGGGTTGCTCACAGTGGGATGATCATTCTTGGTTGTTGATAACAGGCTATTGAGCAGTCAGTATATGGGAGGAAAATTCTGACATCCTGTATCAAAAAGTATAGTAAAGCATTCAAACTTGTATTCGATTTCTTAAAAAAATTTAGCAGCTGATATATGGTGAGAAAAACATCCCAGATCTTCCATATGCCAAAGAGGTTGGAGCTAAGTCCACGAAAAGAAGGACTTTGGAGAGCCTGTCAGACCTAGGCTGACTCCCCTGAGGAAACCTGGAGAAGGGCAGCACCTTGGCCAGGAGTAACACACCCAACTGCTGCCTCCGTAACCGTGCAGTTAGTGCACGACCCTTGGCTACTGTAATGCAGATACTAGAGATGTGGTTAATAATGTAACACATTCAAAGACTTGCAATTATACAGTGAAGGCAATCTTGCAAAATAGGAACTAACTGTCTAATGGTTACCAGTGAACAAGCCTTTGGTGGCAGTAACATGGAACTGCAGAAGGGCAGAGAGCAGAAAAACCTTAAGAGTAATTTCTCCATCACAAATAACTGAGGAAAAGTAACAGGAAGAGATCTAAAACAGTATCTGTAGGCGAGGTGCTCTTTACTCAGTGTGTCACAAGTGCTATTTGGCTCTGTGTTGTGTGGACTGACTATCCTTGACCAGTGTTTGAAACCCTTGTTGCTAATAGAAACCACAGCTCTACCGGATGGCTGCAAACTCAGCTCAGTAACGACATGCTTTGCAACTATGAATTTTATAGACTGAGTTCCATAAATACGTTGTTTTCATTACTTTAGTGTTAAGGAACAAATAAGTACAACTTCCATGACTGTAAAATGGAAACATTTTTGATAGACAAACAAAGGAACCAGAGCTCTGTCAAGATTTCCGAAGGCTGTGAGCACTACAGATTTCAATGCTATCTGTAGGTGTCTTGGGTGCTTAGCACCCATCAAAAATGAAGCTAAACATAATAACCATGTGTCAGAGTTCAGTGGGTAAAAATAACAGTATTTCAACATCATTATTCTTTGAAGAAGTGAATTCATTATAATGTCTAATTTGGGAACTATTTGAACATCGGGAGTTTGAAAAGTGAATTTGAACATTATTGCGTTCTTATCCTCTATAGGAAAGGTTATGAAAGGGAAGAACAGAAAACATGCTAAAGAGTGTGAAAGAAAAAAAGAGATCTGAGGCTCTGTTACGTGAATCTCCAAGCTATTCTGCTCGCTGTTTTTGCACAGTGTCTCCATATATGTGCACAACAGCCTCCACAGTCACACTCCAAACACACAGAAGGACCTTCGTGACTGATCTTGTTTTAAAACTCTAGATGCAAGTGAGTAGCATCTGGCCATCTGACTAATCTGACCTTCATAAAAGTCCAGGAAGTCTCTGCAAGTGCCCAGAACCCACCACAGCCGAATCCCTATAATATCCGTACCAGGATGAATTACACTGAGATGCAAACAAGAGTCAGAGAGAATCATACCTGAGTATTTAAACTTAACAAGCACAAACACCCCTCAGATTGCCCTCACCATCAATGAAAAATCATAGTATTTTTGTGAATTAGAGGATTGGTCCAATTTTGCAAGACCAACCTAAAAAAAAAGCGTTATACCTGGTTATCTCTAGGCTCTTCATAAACTTCATAATGCTCAAGATATTCGCTTCGATGATTAGAAGGAGATTCGCAGGCAGAGCATCAAGGTCTTCTGTGTCTCTAAACCTGACTTTGTTACTATATAAATCTGGCAAAATATTTTTTAAGGTTTTTTTTATAGTTTTTTTTTTAAGTATTCTTGCTAGGTTTGTTACATTTTATTCTGAAATAATTTTTTCACTGTGAAAAAGAAGTAAACTCCTGGTGATTCAAAATTAGAAGTCATGTCTGAGAAATATTTTCCAAGTAATATTGCCTTTGTCAAGGCAAAATTACTTAATTAAATTACTTAAGATTACTTAATCACTTTGCTCGGACTTTATATGATTCTGATGTGATAGTCTAAATCATGCAATATGATTTGTAAACATAAAAAAAGTAAAAATAACCATCTGGAACAAAATACTTCAATAAAAAGCTATTTTATAATAAATAAATAAATACTTTTCATATTGTATAGTACTGCTTTTATTCTTATGACGGTTATTTATATATTTTAGGGGGAAAAACAACTTTCTGGAAGTCTGAGATGTCAACATTTCCTTCTGATAAAGGATGTTTCACATAGAAGTCCAAATGTCACAAAAATAATATGCCAGGGTGCAGAGGAGGTTGGTGGCATTTTTCTTCTCTCCTGTTCAGAGAATCTTTAATTCACATTAACCACTTTTGTATGGACAAAGGGGTGTGACGGGAGTGAATTTTCTTTTTTTTCCTTCTTAAATCATCAAATATTTCTGAAAGCTGATCAGAGTCAAACAACTGTAAAGATTAGAAAAACAGTTTGCACTTTTTTTTTTGGAGGAGGAGCAACAACAGCTCTTCTGAGTTCATTACAAGCCTCCTGCTCTTTGGAGATTGCCTTGAAGAGCTGGTTGCCAGCATCAAGAGATTGTACGTGACATGCCACATTCTTTACTTTTTTCCTGATGAAAAAACAAGTTTCTATCCCGCCTGACTCCAGAGAGAAACTTGCAGATATGAAGTGAGGGCAAAAAAGAGCCTCTGCATAAAGACTTCAAAGTCAGAAACCCCAAGTGATTGTATGTCTCTATTCAGGCCCCTCTTGTGATTTTGGGCCTCTGACTCAGGCTTGGGCTGCGCTGGGCTCAGTGATATTGCTGTCACACGTTAGGTGAGAAGCCCCTACTCCTGCCCTGCTCCCATATGACAAATATCATTTGTCCCTTTATCTGAGCTCTGCATTTTCCTTCCCTTCTGACTTTGGCCATTTAAAGGCGCATCGTGGTGAGGTTGAAACTCAAAGGTGGAATTACGCTCGCTGTGACATTTCCACCACTCTATTACCCACATGATTAACAAAATAACTCACAACAGGAGGGGCTCAAGTGGATGTTGCAGAACTCATGAGATGATAAAATGGTTTAGTTAAAATAATTTGAGAAGCAGCAAAAATAGAGATCTTCCTTTTATGTCCCCTTATTAAACTATGAAAAAATCTTAAGGTTCAAAGAAGTGGTGTGTCCAAAGCAGTAAGAGACAGTGATGCTCCAGCAAGGGTTTCTACTAATTTTGCCAATGCCACAAAATGGTCACAGAGTTAATTTTTCTGCCTTTGCTGACTACATGGGGGACAGAGCACCTTAAAAGGAGGAACAGAAACAGCCACATCAAAAACTTTTGATTTTGTAAGAGTTGGGACTATCATTCAGTCTATTTGAAGGAGGTAAATAACCATTTCTGTGTGGCCAGATGTTGAGATTGATTTTCCTGGGCCCACTCTCAAAGGGGTACCCACAACTTCCTCTTCTACTCGGTAACTGCTTGCGCTCAGCACTCTGCATTACAAAGTCAAAATTAATGAGCCTAATCCTGGGAGGAGAAGTTCTGACAGGAGCGGACACTAAGATGATATCAGAGAAGCAGGAAGAGATCTCTACTCCCAAACACTTGTCTTTTGTGTATTTTGTGTCAAATAACCTGTATTGTGCAGGCTCTTCTTTATGCGTGTAGTGTATGGAGAACGAGGAAGATGTCCTGCCACCTGATAACCTCTGACACTACTATCTATGCAATGGATCATTCTAGTTCTTTTCCCTCACTTTAAGTGGTGTTATTTTCCATTCCTGATCTTTCAATTATAAAGCCAGACAGTACCAGTGCTGGTTTGGTTACTTTACTGCAATTTGAACATTTCTTTTCCCCCAATTTTACTATCTGAAGTAATAGACCAATACCTACAAAATACATGCTAGAAGCAAACTATGAACTTGCAAAATTCAGTGTGGACAGCTAAATTTGAGCTGGAACTTTGCTCCTTCCGTATATTGTATCTATATACTACTTAAGCTTGAGTGTTCAAATGTTAAGGTCAAAAAAAATTATCAAAACAGAACTGAGGCAGAGTCAGATCAATATTTGTGGAACATTTCTGCAGTTCTATTAGCTGTTTCATAACGAGGACTTAACTCCCCCATTAAAGTGATCACTTATTCTTTGGCTCCCAGTCAGGCCATGGAACAAGCTACCCCCACGTTTCTGTATTACTTCAGCGCTGCGCCCAGGGTGAGCGCAGGAGCTCCATGACTCGTCTGGGACACCCGGCCATTTGCAAGGCTTTCAAGCCCTTCACAGTGGAACTAACTTTCCCCTCCCATTTCCTGTGGGTCGCATTGTTCGGTAAATCCTCCAGATTCACGGAGCCCTTTATCCAACTGAAGTGTCACACAGGTTTCATCTTCTCTGTTCCTTTGACCACATTTTTCTTTTCTATGACCTGCTTTAGTTCCCCCTTTCAAAAGCCAGTTTCCTTCTCATTTTCAAAGCCCTGCTTAATCTATTCTCGGGCTTTATCACCTTCCCCACAGGCTTGGGAAACTGACTCTCACTCTCATGAT
>JAUBNY010000980.1:1090868-1102313 GCA_032275445.1 Crypturellus soui | reverse complement strand
ATGTGTGTCTTAATTCTTTTTTATTGAACGAATCTGCTTCTAAGAAACTGTTACCAAAAAAGGACATTTTATGCACAACGGATATAATTTTTTTTTATGTTGCATTTTATCAATCTGAGTACAAAATTCTTTCCCCTTACTCTATAACTGGCACAATAACTATTCAGATTAACATTCTCACAAGTAAATAGGAATGTGCAGCATAGCTAAACATACGGTGGGTACAAAATGGTTGAAAAGCTGCAGTCAGTGAATAGCTATCAACATATTCCTGTCAAACTGGGCAGATGAAGCCTGTGAGATCCTGAAAGTTTCTGTCCCAGGTCTGGTAGTATTTGATTATTAATTTTCATTAGGGACTTGGTTGACAGAATACACGGTATGTCTAATAAATCTCAACAACAGCTGAGAGGGACTGCCAGTTGATTCGAGATGGGCTTAGAATTCAAAATAACCCTAACAAACTGGGCATGTGGCATGAAGGCATAGGAGGGTCTTCAGCACATGCACGCGTAAAGCGTTGTCCCCAGCAAGAAGTCACAAAGTAAGTGACAGGGAACGAGGAAGGACTGCAAAGGTGATGGATCTAGGTGTTGCACAGGTGCCTTAGGGCAGGACTTTCTCAGTGCAGCTCTGACGCCTGCTCTCCTGCTCCTGCTCGGCACCCTGCAGTCCATGCTGCCGGGGCAGCACTTCCAGAGCCTGGGGCACGTGCTGTCCCACCTCGCTGTTCCTGTACTGTTATTCTCATGGCTGTGGCCCTGCAATCTGCAATGGGGTGGTTCTCCCAGCAAGCAACAGCCTCCAGCGTGAACATTGCTCCATCTCCCCTTCCTTTTCACCTCTGACAAGGAGCACCTTTCACATAAGTGTGTAATGTGATGCGACAAGCATGCTGAGAGCGCTTTCACCTGCAACACTGTCAGAAGTTCTCTCTCTCCTCATTCCACTAAAAGCAGTACTACAGAAATGCAAGAAGCTCAAAGAAGTGCCATGGCTGAGAGAAATCTGGCAGAAAGGAGAGGCTGATTATATCTGAAAGCTAAGAACTGGGCACTTGAAATAATAAATGTACTGTATTGAATAACGTGGGCATTTCCTAATGGTCTCTTATTATACACAAAAGACAACAATAAAACATCAGTCTTAAGCACTTTGCTTGAAATGTAGACTCAGATTGACCAGAGACCTAAGACTCGATGAATGTTCTGTGTTCTTAGCGCAGAAAAGGGAAATGAAACATCCAACCATGTTGTTTATTCTAAATCAACTCACAAAAGGAATTGTTACAAAAATATAGCTTTATTTCCCATTTTCAAAAATAGAGCTATGAAACAAAGCGCATACAAAAAATCACAGGGATTACTGTCCTCAACTATTATTGCTGAAAGACAAAGACCAAAAGAACAATCTTCCACTGAATTTGAGGAAGATCTACACTCTTTATAATTTTTATGATAATTACATATGTTTCAAATGCAGAAAATCTACCTGGCAAACAAGCCTGACCTTTTTTTAAAGGTCACTAAAGTGATTACACTGGGTAAGTCTGATTAAAGTTAATAATGAATTTTGAAGAGCAGATTTAGCCATACCCTGTAACAAAATCATTCGGTTTTCCAGAGCCATCACTTGCTGCTCGCCTATTTTTTTTCAGACTGACAACTCCAAATCCCACTGGAAGAAGCACTCCCTGTGTGTGATTTTTGTCCACTTTAATTTAATCATGCTATCGACAACTAGCCACTAGAAGGAGAGCAATGACAAGCGCACGGGGGCTGCCTGCTGGAAAGCATCCCTTCCTTCACATACTTGTTCTTACACTGCCCACTGTCTTCTCCAGACTGGACACCCAGTAACCCAGTAACTCTGAGGAAAACAAGTTGCTCCTGGAGTAGAAAATGAACTAAAAAATACAGTGTTCCTGCAGAGGTGCGCCCTGCGTCCCCTAATTTTTTCCTACTGCTTATCCAGCTCCCTTTGCTATCTCTTATTTGCCATGGTTGTGTGTGTGTGCTGACGGATCTGCCAGCTTGTGCATGCTGGCTGAGCAGCTGGGTCCTGCCTCCTTGGAGGGACACAGATTTGATTTACACTGTCTTGGCCTCGGTGGGGGACTAATTTGGGCTCCCTTTTTCCACCCTGCCTTCAGTTTTCTGGCTACTGCCAACTGCAGCAGGAGAGCCAAGTTCTCCCTGCCTTTACTCTTGTGATGGCTGAATCTAGGTCCCTTTCTGCTACCAGGCACCAATTTATCCAATATTCATAAGAAATTAATATCTCTGAGCCCCATGGCCATCTATCAAGACTGGCCAGGAAGTTTAAACAATATTTGGTGGTAATTAACAGACAGGTAGTGTGACCATACATGTATCATTTTCCTAGGAGGTCAGGCTGATAGCACATGTACAATCCTGAGTCAGTATTTATGCACAAAAATAATGCTCAAAATATAGGATAAAATGTGAGTTTTGGTGACTTCATATGTTACCATCTGCCAAATGAGTCAGAGAAGCCACCTGCATGCACATATTTACTCTGTCCCAACTGTGAAAATGAGTCTTTCTAGCTAAAATCTCAGCGAGATTCTGCAAATCTCTACCTTTGCAGATTTGTGTCTGTCTTCTCTATCATCTTCATTCAAACACTTAGATTTTCCTTCCATTTTGACATACAGATTTTTTTCAAACCAACCCAATTTCTGACAGAAACTTAGCTACTGCAGAGCATATTCACGATACTATTTTATACACTGAACTGATGGTTGCAATGTGGCATGTTGACCCTGGCCAAACTTCCAAAAGGAAACCTTAGCTAGAAACAAAAAATTCCAAAGATGAACCTAATACATAAAAGACATAAAACAAATATTTTAATATTCTTAAAGAATTGCTCAGAAAGGATTATCCCTTTTCCCCCTTTTAACAGGTAATTTATTTAACTGCAACCTTCCTAATAGAAAACCATTATATCTTTTGAAACATTTGGCAACACTAACTCCTCTGGACTGTTAACAGCATGGGAGCACTCAGTGACAGGATAACAGCAAGAAGATCTAAAGCAAATAAATAATGTAGGGTAGCAAAAGTACAATAACAAGGACTGAAAGGACTGATTTTAATAAGCATAGTGAAAGGTAGTCTGGCTCCTAGGATGGTGATTTTATCCCTGTAATGTTAATCAGAAACTCTGGAGCCTAGAAAAACCCTAATAATCTTTTCATGTCTATTATGCAAGGAGATGGCATTTAGATGGCAATGCGTTAGAGAACGGACGGGCTGGCAGGAGGCTCTCACAGTGCCTGTGGCAAAGCAGGCGGTGCTGCCAGCCAGCCAAGGGCTCATGAACCCAGCACTCAGGATGCAGCCCGGCGCATTGCTAACACTGCTGCATTTCACACGTGACGGGGAAAATAGGAACAGCTGCATTCACATACTCACTATTTAAGCGCAGGACATGGAGCTGTGTGAACTGAAGCCTGGGGCTTGGACTAGAAATGGAATGGTGGGAGAAATATGTGCTTCTCCAGTCCAGGTCATAGTCCATTGGCTTACATGGAAATGCACTGGAAGGGTGGATGCAGAAAAAAAAAACAAGTAAAAAAGACACTGCTAGTGTGGAGGAGGAAAGGAAATAGCTTTACCATAACTGAAAAAATGAGGGCTAAATTTACTAACTGGCTGTTGGGATTTAAGGGGATGTAATGGCTTTGAATTAAGAAATAAAGTTAACTGTACAAGGACAAGTGCCCATGAAGGCACAACATCTTGGTTGTGCATGGTGAACAGGAGGAGCATCTTGGACGTCTAGGACACCTGTTTCAAAAAGATAAAATGTAAAGAAAATACATTCCTCTTCCTATGCTTGCACAAAGAGCTGTAAAATAAGATACAAATATTGGAAAGCACAGTACAGACCAACACAGAGACCTGATTTAACATACAATCTTTGAGCTTTCTGCTTGGATGGTGCTGTTAAAGGCCTTCATAAACAACAAATTTCACTTTGCTGAGGAAAAGAGGGAGCCTGAAAACATCAGCAGTTTCTTACGAATGTGCAAACAGCAAATTAGTGATTCATTAATCAGGCAATCCTAACATTTTAAAGAGCTTCTTTCTAAATTGTGCCACCCTCTGCCTCAGGAGGCAGGATCACCTTGGTGCTCCTGAGGAGAGTCTCACACTTTTTAACAGGATCGGAGGTAGTTTGTTTATAAAACCAAAATTCTGGAGTTATGTTGGATATGACCTGCAGCAACACAGCAGGTGACAGGCCTTCCACATCTTAATCCTACTTCATGCTCTTTGCTAATCTCTGGCTGGTGACTCTGAACTTTCAGATACATCTGCTGAGATTTCCAGTGGCCCAGAGCAACTGTAAAACTTCATTTCAAACTCTTTACCTTTCCTGTAGATTAGCTGCTTTCTTAAAAAAAATATGCAAAATCTGCAATTTCTTTTGTGCTCCTTTTCCCCACAGCAGTCTCAGCCAACAAGGGCACCACCTGAAAACTAACAGGCTAAATAATAATGTGAAGTGGCTGCAGCTTTCTGTTTATCATATGAATAGAAGCAGCACTGGTCACAGTAGGCAGGGCCTTACCAGGAGATCATAAAGGACATACATTCACACACAGCATTGTGCAAGTGTGCTCTAAGCTATGCAGAAACAGAATGTGAATAATTGCATCAGATGTGTCAAAACAACAGCAAGCATGGGAATGGTGAGGATTATGCTGAGTTTCTCAGCCACAGCTTCTGGACAAGTAGAGAAAGCATGCATGCTTATAAGGCAGGGCTATTCAAGAGATGAATAGATTTTAAAACCAAAAGGAACTCCCTTATGATCATCTTCTCTTTATGGGAAATCATGTCTAGATAAAGCACATGTTTATGCAACAAAGCAGAGCTGATGCTAGGAGATCCAAAAGTGGCTTAGGCGTGCTACCGCGGATTAGGGTCGTCACGAAAATGGGACAACGTGGGCTTCAGACAGTGTAGCTGCATGTAAAATCTCGGGAACTGGGGATTAATCTTTGCATTGATACTATACTACTGTAGCCTCATTGCCACATTTACCCCCATATTTTAACTTTAATTAACATGACTAAGCTGGCACACAATACATTCACAGCTTTGTTTTGCTGCATTGCATGATTTTCGAATTAACACTGACAAGGTCAGGATCCTTCACAGGACATGCTTGTAATCACATGACATCGGCACAAGGACAGCTGAAATCCATGTAGGTGGCTCCGAAAACCCCATCCCAGACACACAAAGTGTAACATGGACACAAGCTTTCTCCTTGGATACAGCCCAAAGGTTGGCACAAGCTCACTGCAGAAACATGCAAAAGCAGGCCTAAAGCACCACTTTAGAAATATATGACCATCAAATAACTATAGGCAGAGACACAGGGTTTGTCAGGTCCCTGAGATGAATTTGTTTTGTTCTTTCTACACATTAGCCTTCTAATTGGAAGCAAAGCGCCTTTCCAAATCCTCCTCTCAGCTCTCTATCCTCCAGCTTCTGGCAGCCCTACAAAACCTCACATACTCAGGGGACTGCAACACCAATTCCACCTGTTCCATCCCCAGCTCTGGGCTTGGCATTATGAACTAAATGCAGTGTGTAGTGAAACATACTGCTTCTTCCTCCTGCTTGGCTCTTTAATGCCTGAAAGCACTACAGAAGGTGGGCACTATTCACACCCTGCTCCCCCTGGGGACTGAGAACGAGCATAATGAACATCCATTTGAACATACATACAGCTGTTATCACATGGATCATGTACAGGTTGCAGTTAATATTTGGACATCCCAAAATGAAATAAATAATTCCTCGAATACTTGAAGTCACAAATTTACATTTGCCTGTTGTGGATACTGGAAGGCGGCCAGTCTTCTAAACTTGGAATCTATTCACCTTGAACACCCCAAACTATGGATTTATTTCAGAGCTCTGAACGCTAATCCAAAAAAATGAGCTCAAAGAGAGAATGCAAATCCATATGATCTCTTCTTGGACTTTAGAGATTCTGGGATTGCTCCATAAAGTTGTTGCTTATAACTTTGCCATCAGCAGTGTTTTTTCAGCATAACTGATCTCTTCCTATGATTGCAATTGTGTTTAGGTCCTGCCCTGATAAACTTTTGGAGATCATGTGTGCCTCTCTGAGTAAAGTTTTCATGGATTTGAGAATCCCTCTGTAATCTTTTTCTAAAGAAGCAGTAGCAAGTATTGACTATTTGATTGAAAATATGTCATGCTCTGTCATCAGGCATACACATAGCAGTGAGGAAGTAACTAAGAAATACTGGCTCTGAAAGGAAGCAGGAAGGATAATTTATTCCCAGAAAAACACCCAAGAAAATATCCCTAGGAATGCCAGAATTTTTCTGTTGATGTCTATTGAAAAGCCTCCTAAGATGCTACAAAATTAATTCTTTTCTATGGAAGGAAAGAAAAAAAAAAAAGCGATCTCAGAAAGCTGATGCAACTGAGGGTTAACTGAATTTGGGAATTTTAATTGGATGTTGAATGGATAAAAATATAAGAACAGTTTTTCTATATGCAGACATAACTCTGTATCCCCTTTGATTTTGGTTGGCAAGACAGTAGAGAGTAGAGAGGTCCTAAAAGTGGGAAAAGGGATGTTACCTCTTTTCAGGTAAATGTGTAAGTCAAGCAGCAGAAGAGTATGTTGCTCTTGAATAAATCCGAAGTCATATCAAGATAGCGCCATTAAAGTCCATTTTGCCAAGCAGATTCATAGCAGCTAAAAGCCTGGCTCTTAGCAATATGGGGGAAAAAAAAGAAAAAAAAAGCTAAAAAAAAACCTTACCTGCTACTAAAGCATACCATATTACATAAAGTTCTTCTTCAAGAAGGACAGAAATACATCTTTCCTTATGGCACAGAAAGATACGGATAACAGACTCACTGCTGAAAAATACTGTGATACCATCCCTGCAGATCAGGCAAATCTCCTAATCGGGCAAATGCTTTCAGTGAGAGTTTTCTGCCCTAGAAGACTAAAATATGCAGAGATAGGAATCATTTCCAAAATATGAAAGTTTTGCTTCACTTCCAGTACAAAAAGGAATCTGATAAAGATAATAATAATCAAGATGTCAGTTCAACTGAGTCCCACGAGAGAGAAAGACTAAGATGACTGTAGTAGCTCGTGCTATATAACTAAGCTATGCTTTTCTCCTATAACTTAGCTCAAAAATAAAAGAGGAGAAAGGTGCGGAGATAGATTAAGAGAGCATCAGGGTGGCCAAACAGCTTGATTTACCCAGACATCTCAGAATCTTTCATTAAGATTTACATCATGATGCTGACCTAAGTGGCAAAGCAATTTTTTCATAGCAGAGAAAGGAAGCTAACGCTCCCCAGCTGGGTTAAGTAACCTTTCTGCTACTCGCAGTAAGTAATGGAGTCTCTCTCGTGTGAACAGAACTGACCACCTGACACGAATTCTCATGTTGGTCTGAAGCAGAGGGTTTTCCATCGCATCAGTCTGTAGCTGCTTATAGTTGAACAAATGGTACTTTGATTTTATCCTTTTGCCTCCGTGTGTCAAACAAGGCTCACAACAACAACCAAATAGTTTAAATATCTGTTCACGCTGACATTGCATATCATACTCCAAAGGCATCTAAAAAATCATAGAACAAATTGTAGTAATTATAATAATTAAAACAGAGAAAAGGAAAACTCAGAAACGAAGTCCACCACACTGGGTGCAGAGTCAGTGTTAAACTAGATGTAGGTTTTGAATGTAGCTTTTAACTCTGTTTGCTGAACTATTTCCTTCAGCTGTCTGTGCAAAGCAGCTAACTTATACAGTGTAAAACCTGATCCCCAGAACAGCCCCTTTGGGCAGCATAGCTTCCACACTGAATTGTTGGCAACATTTATTGAGGACTTCAAGAGTTTTTCACACCCTTCACTGACATTCATGGCAGAATCTGATTTAGGATTAGAGTTTGACTTTTGTGGGTTTTTTTTACTTTCTTTCTGTGTTACTGATAATAGGGTTTTACTGTGTGGGATGGAAACCGGTCTTCGCACGAGAAGGTCTTTCTGCAAGGGACCTTTTGCAACAGAATGAGTTTGCTTGTCCTCAGGAAGCTTGCAGGCAACCACTTCCTCTACATAGGAACTGCTTCCAGCCCAATTCCCAGCTGCGGATCCCAGCCCGGTTCCCAGCTGCGGATCCTAGCACAATACAAGGGAGAGCTGCTCAGCATTCAGCTCTGCTCCAGCTCCACATCCTGCATCCCCACCCCCAACTCTGCTGCTAATGGTGCGAAAACACTTTGACACCAGTGCAGTATGCCAACAATGGCAATAATTGCACAGCTGCTGAAATGAAACGCTGAATAGTCTGCTTAGAAAGGAAAGGACTATAAGAATCAGAATCCTCATAATTATATTAAGAGAGGAAAAGTAGTTGTAGGTATTCAACATCCAAATGCAATGTTTTCATTTTTTGTTTGGTGATTGATGTATATCTTGACAGGATGGAGCCGAGGCATGACAGATCGGTAGCAAGGATAAAGTAGATGTTCTGAAGACAATGTTAGGACCTATAAAAGAGTTCCTTCCCCTCAGATGTAAGAAGCTGAGCCCCTCTTAAGTCACTACAACTAGAAACTGGTTTGCATTTAACATTTGCTGAACAATTCTCAAGATAACTTGTTTTCAAAGGAAAAATATCTTGCTTATATGACTTACTAGTATTGTATCATACTTTTTAATGTCAGAGGAATACATTTAAATCAAATTATTAAATATATTAAATAAAGACAACATCTGGGCACATGCTAGTGCAATGGTGGCATTTATGGGTTTTCATTTCTCCATACTTCACCAAGGCCTTTTCTTTGCTTTTTAGGTGCAAGTTTTTGCCCCCTGCTCAGTCTTCTTCAGTGCACAGTACATGCAACATTCATATCCCCATCTTAGCTGCTCGTTTCATGTCCGCTGCACCTCACAAGTTGCTGTGGCAGGAGCCTCGCTGTTACCCTGATAACCAGATCAGCCCCACTGAATTAAGCTGGTGTTTGGTGCTTGAATAGCATCCAGGTGCCCAAGTATCTTTGAGGGCCAAGGCTTATAGTGAGTTATGTTTGTATGCAGGGATGCTGCTTTGCAGCTTTGTGAAGCGTGGCCCCAGGATCAGAAGCCTTGGCTAGTTTCAGCAGAGCTGCTCTGACTTGCACGTGTGGAGGAATTGGCTTGAGATGCTCTCAGTCATTCGATAGGCACTGAATCTTCGTGAAGAAAATTATTATTCAAGGAACGTCTTCAGTTAATCAAGTATTCTTCTTAATGGAGACAAAGGGCCATCTGCCAGGGCATCTTGATTAGGATTCCACTGGATTAAATTTACAGTAGTTGTGGGAAGATCAGAGCTGAGCAAACCAAAACAGGTTTTTCTTCTTTCTGCCTTTTTGTTTAGAATTATTCTTCATTGTCACTGCATATGAATTGCCTTCGCTTGATTCTTGCACTAAAAAAGGAGAAACTTAACTTTCTATCTTTCCACTGAGTTTAACTGCAAAAACAATATCTCATCAAAAGCTGACTTAGTCTTAGGTTCACTAAACAGGAGACCTGAGTTTGTGACTCTTTGAGAAAAATGATCTGACTTTTTAGTTTATAATGAACTATGCAACCCAGCAACTTTACTGGCTCTGAGTCGCATTGCAGACATTCGCATGGCTCTGGAAAAGAGTTTCTGTTCTGTGGTGATTAGCAACATGAAAAGTGTTTTACATTTTAGCAGCTGGGTAAATAGTTTTTATAGAAATATGTGTAAGTGTTTAGACAGAACTGATGGTATCACAGAATCAAAATAAAAAGCTGCACTGGGATTGTGCGCAGAAATTAAAAGAAGCCCTTCCTTTTAAATATTCAGCTGGTTATTAGCAACCTTTGGAATTTGCTTTCAAATAGCAAAATACAAGACCACACGTAAAAAACATTACTGAGCTCCTGCCAGTGTCAGATTTGAAGACCTCAGAGATTGCATACTTCCTACCACCTCTCAAGTGTGCATGGAGCTTAGCACAGTTGTGCAGGTGGAAACCAGCCAGAGTGGCATCTTACTTTCCAAGGAAAAGGAAAGGAAGTAAGTGTGGAAAGATCAGGCTCTGAATTTTGCCTTGCCCCTATATGGGTTGTTTATTGCAGTAACTCAGCAGTTGCATTTATTTATTTACTGGCTTATTTGTTTCGGTATGTTAAAAAAAGAAGAAGGAAAAAAAAAGTTTTGCTCAGGTAACTTACTTCAAAAAGCTTGACATTGTCTTAAAATGCACTTGTCTTAAAATACAATTGAGTGATGAAAATCAGATATCCTCATTAAAAAGAGAAGGGAAAAATAAGGCAACATTTTGTCACTGTGCCTTGGTTGCTTAGATGCAATGTCCTGTGCACAGCTAAAACCAGTCATTTACAAAATGATTCATGTAAGAAGCAAATCCTGAAATAACAGTATCTTCAGCAATTAAAAATACTAATCACAGCTAATGGTGAGTACTTGCACATGACCTAATCATCTGCAGAGCCAGTTAAACACTCGGTGAAAGCGTTTGCTACATTAATCTCAGATACTCCCCCATTATGTTGAAAGAAATCAGAAAAGTTTTGTCAAGTCATTTACAGACACAAAATTTCCTAAAACAAACCTCTACTTGTTTGCAAATTTGAATGGGACTGAAGGCTGATTAAAGGTATATGGTCTGGCTGGCCTCCTGACTTTCATTTTGTTTTACAAAAAGAACATTTTATCTTCATTAACATGCTTGAAGAACTTGGAAAATTGCTGGTCAAATCATAATCATGAGGAGCATCAATTTGTAGGCTCACATCTTTTTCATGTGACAGTTCTTTGTGGGGGAGAGGAAGAACTGATTTCCCTTCTGCATAAATACAAGGACACAACTAAGATTTTGCTAAGATAAAAGAAAAACCTTTGTGTGCTTTGTTTAAGCAACACATTGTCTTTGGTCTCTATACATACAAATACATACAAAAAATTATGTTAAGGATAATACAGATGCTGTAACAACACCAGTCTGACCCAGATACAAAGGATGTGTGTACATTTCAGAAGCCATTTAATCTTCCTGAAATAAAAATCTAAAATACTAAAAACTTTCTATTTTATTTTCTGTATGTCAAGACACTTCATTTCTTCTTTAGCTGCTCCTTGGCATTGCCTTGTTACTTTATGTTTAATTGAGAGACCTTAAGAAATCTGATGGTTCTTTACTTATTTATGGCTTGTGCTCACGTTTATGCAAATAGGGAACAAATCCAGCAGTATCCTTTAAAAAAAATCACAGATCTGACTGAATCCACAAAAGAGCAATCACAGACCTTTTAATGCATTCTTCCCAGGGAAAAAAAAAATTGAGGAACAACA
>JAUBNY010000980.1:1057053-1074462 GCA_032275445.1 Crypturellus soui | reverse complement strand
AGGTGGCCCTGCGTGTGCAGGGGGGTTGGACTAGATGACCTCTAGAGGTCCCTTCCAACCTTAGGCATGCCGTGATTTTATGATTCTATCATTTGTATTAATCACTTAGAAATACAGATTAATAATATGACAGCAGACAGTACAAGTCACCATTTGATTTGAAGTAGAATTGTTTCAGGTTTATAGCTTTTCTGATTTTTTTTCTGAATACCTGTGAAATCAGAGTCCAAAATATTTTGTAATATAACTCTCTCCTCGCATGTTGCTGCTGACCTTTGATAACACACTGTAGTTGGAATATTTTCAGGTCAGTACCAGCTCAGTTTTCTGCAGCAAGTCCATTTTAGAAAGTCAATTCCATCTTTAACAAAATCTTATCTCACTCCTCTGTGCATCTACCAAAAGTTTTGTAGTCATGGCTGAAGATAGAAAGAATAGTCTTAAGACCATCATCAGTTAAGAGATAAAGTGCTTTTCCCAGACAATAAAAGGAGCATACAATTTATGAAATTCCAGTTAAGAACAAACTCACTCAGGAACCAATTTACCAATAACCCATAGTCCAAATTATAGCTAGATTCCTATTATAAAAAAAACAAATCTCTGGATTTTGCAAAGGGATAACTTGATTAAAAGCAAGAAAAAAAAAAACATTTTCAGACCTTTACATTTTTTTCTGCTCTCTTTCTGCTCTTGTAATTAAGACAGCTGCCGAAAAATTTACATTTCTCCAGCTGCTTGATAACAGTGTGCCTGATTTTCACTTTACAACAGTAAAGGAGTGTTGCTACCATGAAAAGGTGAGCAATGGTCCATCTTCAGTTACAAGAAGTAAGACCTTACATTTTTTTTCTTTTCACAGGTAAATCCAGACTTGAAGACTATAAATGTTCTTGCAAAACCAAGAGAATGAATTACTGGCAATTTAAGATCATCTTATACCATCAGTGTTTTATAAAGTAATCCTGATGTAAATCCGAATTCCAGAATGAATCTAGAGAAAGGAAGACAAGAAGATCCTTTCACATTTGGAAGGTTGGAATGGAAAATTAAGCAACTTCTGCATATAGAATAGTTTCTTTTTAGTCTCACAAAAAGCTGCAGGCCCTCTTTTCAGGAAACTGTATGAACAAAGTAGATGGGAATTGCTAGTCTCTCTGAGAGTGCTCATATACACATTTCTGAAGGCCTTTTAACTAAATGTGTAAAGAATACTAGACAAAACATATATCCAATAGGGGCTAGAAAAATCTGAGGAATATCTAGTAAAGAATTTTTATTATTTTTTAAGCTTTTAAATAAGAAGAAATGTGAAATAGCTAAATATCATATTTTCAACTGCTTTTATATGCCATCTTGTGCCGAGTATCTTAAGTGAAAAAAACATGCTTCTAGGGCAAACAGGTAGAATTTGGAAAGGGTTGGGAAAGAAAATGTCAAAGAGATGCCAAATAAGGAGAAGCAAAATGAAGCCAAAACAGTCCTTCTTACCAAAATATAAACACGCCAACATAAGCAAACAAACCTGGCCCACCCCTCCCACACACAGACACACACACAAAACGAAACACCAAACAAAAAACATGATAACAAGTTCTTTCCCCTTCTAAAATCTTCTCTTAAAAGAAGATGTACTTCTCTTAAAAGATGTACTTTCAGAGCATGATGCTAGCTAAGTTCTTACTGATTTTCAGTAGTCAATACTCTGAAGAGAGAAAACCTCTCTATGAATGATTTCTTGCAAATTTTTGTTGCTACACTTAAGTCTGTCTCCTGACTTTTCTGAAATTCAAACAAAATTTTCATGTCCAACTGTCTGAATCACAACAACCAACAACCATCTGATATCAAAGCAATTCAAAGCACGATTCAGCTTGAAAACAATTTCTGCTCCTGCTACTGCTTTCAGCTCTTCTCTTCCTGCCCACCCAGCGGAGGATACAATGGGAAGTATGGAGCAGACCTACCTACAATGTCACTGCCATGGCTCCATACTGAAGTACTAGATCTTGCTTTATTATTCTACATGTGTCAGTTACAGATACATATAGCCAGTCCATCCTGTAAAGCATAGAGATCCTTTTAGTAAGAGGTATCAATTCCATTTGAAATCCTTATGAAAATAAGTTTTCAGAAGATAGAGTGTGACTGTGATGAACAACTTCACTGTATACTCTCAACAGCCTATACTTACATTTCCTTACAGAAACTGAAGCCTTCTTTCTACAAGAAATGGCTTGGGAAGAAGGGCAGGAGGGATAAGGACCAGTGTAAAGAGGGAGGTAAGAAACATTAATAGTGAATGAAATGTGTCATTGGTAAACATTCTATTTTATTCATGATTTCTTAACTTTCTTTGTGTTGTCAGAACTTGAATAAAGTTCAAGAGAAAGATCACAACTTACTGAGTGATGAGTGCCACCTATCTACACACAGCACCATTACCTTTATCTTTATTCAAAGGCAGAAACTATAGCTGCTGTTTTCTTTTCTTTTTTTTTTTTCTGCCTGCTCAGACTGTACAATACAGAGTGGTTGTAGAATATTCCATAAAACGACAAGAATAAAATGCATGTGGAATTTCTAAAGTTACGGTATTAACTTCTATATGTATAGCAAAACTGTCTCCTAGGCTTTTGTTCTATTTGGGAAAATATTCTATTTGGGAAATCTGCACATAGGTCACTACAATCTCTTTTTTAAATATTCATTTTTAAACAATAGGCAAAGAAAAATACATTGAAAAGTAGCAGGTTTTGTAGTGTTATTCTGGGATTTCAACACAGTTGATGCATTCAATGAGAAAATTGTCTATTGTGTAGTTTGCTTCTTTGACCTTCCTGAAGTAACCCATATTGCCATGGATGATGTGTTGGGAAGACCCTTACTGAGGAGTAGCATGATCAGTTTTCTGGACAGAAAAAAAAACAACAGCAAAAAGAGTAACTTTTCATGTGCCAGAACGTCCCAACTATGAGTGATGATATGTCTGCTTCGGATGCTCTAGTCAACCTCACTACTGTCGGCATAATTCTTTATACAGTACTACAGGGCCACAATTAGGCATCCTTTGTGACTCAGATTAGCCTTAATGGATTTTTTTTGCTGACAAAATCAGTAAAGGAGGAAATGTAAAAGAATTAGTGACTGACAAATAGCAGAAGTACATGAATGAAATCTTGGGTCCAAAATAGGCAGACAAAATAGGCAGACAGGTCTGCCCAGTTGCCAGATTTAGACTCTGGAGAGACCCTAATATTGCTATCCTAGACCCAGGAGTCTTTGGTAGGATTTGTGCTGTGCACCATGTCTTAATCTATTTTAAAAGCACTTTTCACACCATGATTGTTCTTTCTTTCCCAGATGTTTGACAATGATTATTACTGAGAAAGACAGACCACTGACTATTTTGACCCTATCATAGTGCACATACCTACATAGTGGTCATAGCACGTTTGCAGTGCCTAAGATGTCTGTTATGGGGAACAGCTAGAAATTTGAGGGACAGAACTTAGGCCACTGAACGCTTGCATAAAGCCTCTAGTGTTTTTGAGAACAGAAAAGCATTATCCTCTATATGCTAAGAAAACAGATCTGAGTAAAGTTCTCTGATCCATTTTTTCTTTTTATGTCTTAATTCTCCTAGTTAGGTTTATTTATTACCTGTAGCTTCCTTAAATATATTCCCTGCATGTTATAGGACACCAAAGTGGGCAAAACATTCAACTTTTGAAGACAGAAAGGATGCAACTTGAAAGAACTGCAGAGTACAGTGGTTTGAAGTAACATCTTCTTTTATGTACCACCCACTTTTTTTCCTGCAATACAATATACCTTAAAATAAGATACAGCCTTAATTTAAATGGTGGGGCTGCATTTCCACAACCATATGACGGGATTTCAGAGGAGAATATGGCCCAATTAGCCTTTCCATCCTCCCCCAGCTCTCTTGCCCCCACAGTAAATGTGCACTTTAACAAAGTCTGTAGAACTGCTGATACACAAAATCCTATTTTCCTACTATATTTTCTTTGCTGCAATATTGTCCTTGTACAGCTGCATCACCCCAGTTTTATGCCCCCTCCATAAAGAGTTGGCCTTCAGAAAAGATGAACAGGCAGACACAAAGCTGCTTGACAAAGTGAGATATTTATAACTCTGTGGGAGGACCTGTGATGTTGCTGGGCAAACTTTCAGGCTCAGAACTCCCCTGGGTAGGGACTGCCTTCAGTATCCAGTGCAAAATGTGAGTCCTTCTCCCCGGAAAACTTGCAAATAAATTGGAAGTTCAAGAGCAGGACTTTTTTTCTGAATCAACCTACTGACACAGGACACGAGGTTATGACAAAAAGAAAGTCTAGCACAGATACTTAGGAAGAAGTGTTGCAAGAGTACACTAAGCATTTCTATTTATTTCCTCATTCAAAATTTAAAACAGAAAGGTCAGTGGAAAATAAGATATGATGCAATAAGATGCAACGTTGTGCTGAACTAACCTAACATCTTTCATTGATAACTAATTTCCTGGTCCAAAGAATTACAGTAGACTTCGTTTGCATACGGAATCTAGTGAGGCATTTCTTTTCCTGTAAAGTATTTGATATGGTATCATATCGAAGCTTAAAATGGAAAAGAGGAGGATGAATACAAAGACAGCTAATGGACAATAGTCTAGTAATGAAAAGGTGTGAAATAGATGGGAATTTATTAGTGGACTTCCTTGTGACTAATCTCTTCTAATATTTCCATTAGTGACCTTGTCACTACATTTGCTCGGGACACAGAGTTAGAATGTGAATCAGAATATTCAAAGTCATTCAATGTAATAATGAAAACAATTTAACATCCCTCCACAGTCACTGCAGTCAAATAGTAAAGGGAGAGGGTTTTTGAGAACATGGCCCAGAATGAGATTCCAGCCTCCATCTTCCAAATATCTCCTGGAGAACAAGCTTTGCCTGTGAAAATCAGGCTTCCTAGCCTGGCAGGGAAGTTTAGATAATGTTGCACTGAAAAGATTCAGAATGTCATGAAGGTAAAACTATATGATCTTAAGGGACAGAATAGGAGAGCAAAGATGCTGTTTAATAGAAGTACAGAGTAATGTGTTTACCTGTTAATCAGAATGTGTGCTATTTGTGCTAAGCTAATGGCATTAAGTCACAATTCATCACTTGGGAATACAGTAGCTCCTTTTGTTGATCATTCCAGAGGGCTGTGGTATTACAGGCTGTATCATTGCCTTCTACCAGGCCCTGCCCACTGGAAAAAAAGTTGCCCATGAGCATTTATCATAACTTCAGTTTTCTGGTTTTTTAAGAGGAAAAAGATTATCTCCTGATCTTGTTAACATCTAGGGTCTTGGTGCACCGAATTCTATTCTCCCAAAGTGGTCATGGGGTGGATTGCAACATGACAATGTTCCGGGATGGCTCAGCATGATGATAGAGTACTATGTAATTTTTTGAGAGGCATTCTGAAATGCTCAGATGAAAGATACTATACGATGTGAAAAATAAAATAATTAAATATACATAGTCATTAAAAATAAGTTTGTTTATAAAAGAGAGGAACATTAATATAGTATCTTAAGATCTATCTTAAGAATCTTATGATTTTAAGAATCAGAACTGCTTCATGGACACCTATGGATAGTAGAAGGTGGCAATTATTCAGATATTTGAGGTACTCTTTACAGTGATATTCCATAGAATTTGTAAGATTCTGTAATCTCTATAACAGCAAAGAAACTGCCTGCCAGGCTACATTTGGATTTATGATTGGAAGCTATCAGGATGCAATGCACACAAACTGTACAATACTTCAGCTAATAAAATGGCATGTTCCTAATGGCATGTTATGAACAGCAGATGACAGTTATGGACAAAGAAGATGCTCCCAGCACTCAGAAAGTATTTTTGTGGCATTTTATAGCTATCTCTGGTAACAAGAAGCAGATGTTGTTCTGCTCTCCAAAACTCTGTTTTATACATGTGCAATGGCTGAGCAGCATTAAAAATTAGGATGGATTACTTAGGATTCCTGACTCTCTGTTTGCCTCTCTTTATCTATATATCTCTTTCTATATGATGCTTACTGAGAAAATATCAAGGAACTAAACTAGTTCAGCTTAATTGGATTGCATTGCTAAAAGAATTGCCCACATTTTACAGCCTTGGACACATTTTTGTTACCCTCTTGAATTAACAGTTTAAATTGGGAAGGTGTAGTTGAAGAAAAATCAGTTCCTCTGTTTCAATAATTTAATTCATTATGTGATGGGATGAAAGACAAACTGTGAAATAGATCCCTACATACACCTCAAAATAGCAGTGTCTTTTTTTCTTAAAAATAAAGAAACTTCCAGAGGAGTGATTTGGAGATGAGTATTTACTGTGTGCTTATAACTGACAGGAGAGTCAACAGAAGCTGTTTATGTAGCTTTATGTCTTGAATCTCCAGCTAGAATAAACTTAAATGATCCAGATAATTGCACTGAGAAGCTGGATTTCAATCTAGATTGTCTATGGAACTCACGGCTGGTTTAACTGAAACTCAGTACCTAATAAAGCAAAAAGTATTTCAGAAGATGAATCTTCAAGAGAACATCATGGAATAATGGGTTCAAAAGGATTCCTCCAAGCATAAACCTAGCTCCAAATCTTTTCTTTTTGGATTTGATGATACTCCTCACTTTTTGGAAGTATTTATTGCATTAAGAATATTATGTCGCAAGAATAAACTCAGTAGAGTTTTATATTCTGATTTATTGAGAATAGTATATGCAGACTGAAAAATGATGATCATGTGAATGAGAAACTTCTCTCTTCTTTACAGAAAAGAACAACACATCACTGTGAGAACTAGATCTTCAACAAGTGCAAGTTACCTGTCATCATCATTTCCCCTCTGCACAAGTACCATGCTGTCTAGGTCCCTAGGTGCTAGGTGTTTAGCACAGCCCACCCAGTTTGGTGTCATCTGCAAACTTGCTGAGGGTGCACTCTGTGCCCTCGTCCAAGTCATTGATGAAGAAGTTGAAGGGCACCAGGCCCCTGTGGGACACCGCTGGCCACAGGCCTCCAACCAGACTCGGTCCCATTTATCACCACCCGCTGGGCTCTGCCATCCAGCCAATCCTCAATCCACTTCACTGTCCACTCGTCCAGTCCACAGTTCCTGAGCTTTTCTATGAGGATGTTATGGCAGACTGTGTCGAAAGCCTTGCTGAAGTCAAGGTAGCCAACATCCACAGCTCTCCTATCGTCCATCCAGCCGGTCACCTTTGATTATCACATTGATTTTTTTTTTCATTTCAGAATAAGCATAGAATTCTGGGTTATCATAGAAGAAAATCACAAACTTTGAATTATGATCTGACAGAAACCAAATATGAATTATGTTTAAATATGTATTTTGGTTCATAATCTTCATTAAGCATCCCAGAAAACCCAGAGCCCTATATGCTGAACAGAATCAAATAACTGTCATTGCCATCATGGGGAGAAAGGTATGTTACACCTATAAGTGAAATGTATAGTATATTCCAATAATGGAAGATATCTCATTTCATAACTTGCAAAAATTACTACAAAATATCAAGAACGTTGCATGCATATACCGCATGCTCTGATGCAAAGTGCTCAAAAAATATTTTTAATATCTAAGTTAATAGAATATTATCTTTCTATCATACACAAGACACTAACTTATGACCTCAGTTATATGGCAACACGTATGACCACAAAACCATAGTGCTGGAGAAAATTTTAAGAATTCACCTAATCTTCCTCACTGTCCAAGGCAAATCAGCTCAACTTGTGGCATTTGGGTCAGAGGCCCTAGTATTCAAAGCCCTTCTTCAGCAATCCTAAACCTTAATCCTCAGTTTCCTTTCTACAGTTGCAGACCAATGCACCTTCTCCTGTCCTTCAAAAATATAGACAGCAAGCTGTCAGATTTTTGACAGATTTTTCTCCTCGGATTTCTTTCATCTTCTTTACTCTAGACAACTTCAATTTTTGTAAATCTCTCAGATTAATCTTTCTTGTTTCCTTTGGACATTTAAATTGGGCACATTATTATATAAGTGCCTAAAACTGGGAAGATGGTACTGTTCCCACCCTAAATGTGGTGGGCAGAACAGAAGAGTAATATTCACAATTTACACAACACATGCAACAGTCTGGGAATGGTTCACATTTTAATAAAGAATAGCTACCTATTCATATGTTTCTCATCTTGCATTTGTGCAGCTAACCTTTCATAACTGCATTCTGTACTTTCAATTTTCTCAAAAAAACTTTAAACCTAATGCTATTTTCCAGTGTACTTATAGGCCTCCCCACACTCCTGTTTAATGTGAATGTAACATTTTTACTCATGCCACATCATTCAGGCCACAATACTGAAGAGTACTAGACACAGAACAGACTGATACAGAACCCTACATTGCACTTCATTTCTTTTGCCTGACCATTTTGAAAGACTTTTTTTTTCATATTCCCTGCTTGCTTGCTTTATATCTTCGCAAAGAAAATCATTTGCCAATTTCCATCAGATTCCTTTATGTTATAGTTATTTCTTGCACTTTACCTGGCTCAGACAATTTAGCTTAACAGGGATCCAGTTCCTTGTTTTTAGTATATCCTACAGACAAGAAAGAATAAAATGTTTTCTTGTCAATTTAATGCAATAAATTTATACATGGAAGAAAGGCTCTTAAATCCACCTATAGACCACTGAACATTCAGTGAAGAGCTACTTCAGAATATTAATGAAGCCTAACGAAGAACTGCTTTTGGAACATTATAGACCATTATGTTGAAGATTGCACATGGCATTGGCACATGACATCAGCACAAGGCATTGCTTTGAAAAGTATTAATTCTTCAGGTATTAGGCACAAGCTAGACAGGGAGAATACCTCTGTCCCTTAAAACACGCTTACAGCTAAGGTGGAGAAAAGAAGGAAAGATTGGGTCTTTTGTCGTTGAAAAACCATGAGCTCCTGGGAGTGAAGAAATCTCTCCATTTCTTGACCAGGATTTTACAAATTTTCTTTATTTCATATTCCTCTTCCTTCATCTTCAGAGGGAAAAATCAAGACAACTGACCAATAAGCGTCTTATTTTCAATGGAAGGTTGGTGTGGAAAGAAAGAAATATTATCTCCTTTCTTCTTTGCAAAAATGACTGTCTTTTAATACAGGAGATGTAAGAGAAGGTAGTATAAGGAAGCAAGCCAAATAAGGAAACAGGCTATCTCTGAGATACAAGGAGAAATTATGGCTGTAGTTTTAAAATGCGTAAATACCACAATGGAGTAGACTAATGTGACTGTTGCATATAACAGAGGAGTATTGATTCTAATGGGTTTGCCTACTGTCAGTTTTGGAAACAGTGTTCCATCTCCGATCATTTTATTTCATTTATTTGATGATACAAAGCATCACTGTCCTTCACAATAAATTTAAAACTGCTACTGGACAGGTCTCTGTCACAAGCTCTAGGAGAGATAATAAACACTAAAACTTGCCTCTCAGTGCAGTTTGTCTCCATCAAATAATAAAGATTGTGACTCTGTACTAGAAAAAAGAGAACCTTTCTGAGCAGTTTTATTAATATATAAAGGTCTAAGGTCCTTTGCCAATTTCAGATGCTTCCACCTCTTCCAGTTTGTTCTAACTTCAGCAGACACTACTGATTCAGAATCAGATGTGAAGCATCCAGTTCCTTTATCTCTGGCATTCAGAGGAGAGGGTAATAACCTACCTGACTACCACAATAATTTTGTCGGTTTGAATGTGGTCAGCATTGGAAGGGTAACTGCTGCTCCGCAAGCCAAGTGTGTAGCCTGTCTATCTCCCTTTCCTTTACCACTGGAATTACAGACATTACAGAATGGTAAAGGACAGGACAAGGACAAAAGTGGTATTGTAATTTTCATATACCAGGTGCTCTTATATATACAGTGTTCCTAGTATGCCACGACAAAAAGCACGTAACCACATAAAGTAATTCTTTTTCTTTTTTATTATTATTTCTTAGAAAGGGAAAGAGAGTTTATGGATCTCTGCAGGCTGTATCCACAACATCAACAATATTCATCTTTGGTAAAAGTAACCAATCTGTTCTTCTCCTTCCACAAAATGTCTTAAAGCCCTGTGCAATTACATAACACTTTGAAATGAGACCTAAGAAAGAACTTTCCTGTCAAATGCTCATAAAATTTCACATCAAAACCTATCTTTTCAACAATCTTTTCCTCTCTTATTAAAGTGTATGAAAGTCTTAGCTCTGAACTCTGTATAAACTAGTTAAACTGAGATCAGGAACTCAATCTCATGTTGTAGCTCAGATTTATTTACATAAGCAGTATGTGTCTGTGCTAACTAAACACACAGAATGGCTGAACAGCACACTATTTTTGCTAGCCATAAACCTTAAATAAAGTGTTCAAAAAACCTAAATCGGAAATGTCTTACACAACGCTCTAGGCTGGAAGTGGGCCTATTGGATGTATTTATGCAGTCTTCAGACTATTTCCTTATACTGCAGTTTCTAAACTCTCATTTTTGAAGTAAATTTCAAAAACATTTGGTTGCAAAGAAATCCCAACAAACATGCAACAACAGTGTGGCTCAGTGGTACAAATCCTCAGACTCATCTAGTTTCAGGGTATCAACAGTTCATAAATCCAGTGATGACTTTGCAGCATCAGGATCAATAATTAAACTATAATTTAACTATCTCTGTATCAGATGATATGTTGAGAGTGAAGTCAGCAGGAGGATTGGAGTTGAGAAGAAATGAAACCAGAAATATCAAGAAGTATCAAGTCAAAGTAAGGATATGGAAGACAGAAATTGAGAAGGCAAATTAAGAAACAAGCAGTAGGAATATTTTCTCAATGAATGATTCAGGACATGTCAGTGAAGAATGGCAAAAATAACTACTACTTCGCTGGAAAAAAAGTCATGCTTGTCCCATGGTCTTTAGGCAAACTTTCACTGATTTCAATAGATATTCTGCACTGTATCAAAAGGGGTACGCAATTCTGACTACCTAGAAGGAATTCAACAGTAAATTAATTTAGGGAATGGTTGTGACGCCCTTAATTTAAACGAACATATCCGCCTTAGTGTATTTAATTTTGGCTCACTTAATTTCTGATTTCTTTGCGATCATACGCAAAAGACATTCTCTAAGATGTCAGGTATTTCACAATGTTTTTTTCTTTTGTCTTTTCTAAAGCCTGTATTTCAGCCCAGAATTCTAATGTTTATGTCCTTATATATGCATTGCATATGCAATGTAAATGAATTATAGCTACATTCATATATATTACTGCACTACTTTGAATGACCAGCATATTTTGCTACACTAATACAGAATAGTGCTCTTTCTCCTATCGATGAGACCGAATCCAAAATAAGTACTGCTAAGCATAAGCAAGAGAGGTAAGAATCTAGGTCTATCTAGTATTTCAGTTTTAGGACAATTAATAGGGAAATAAAGCAATATCAAGTAGAAGTCACTATGATACTATATTCATATATTCAATAGAGTGAGGACTGAAACATAGTATTTCAAACATTAAGTTTAGGACTACTGACAATTTCTCAGTAACATTAAATACAGCAAATATTAAAATCACTTTAATACGAGATGAGGTAATAAATTTTTGTGTAGTATCTTCCCCTCTCAGTCTTCTAACCCTCTCCAAGAACCTCAACAACTTTAACTCCTTCTTCCTTTAAATGTATTACCATCTTGCTTGGCTGTGTAATAAGAGTTGGTATATGCACTTAGGCTTAATAGAAAATTAATTAGTCCAATTCTCAAGTAAATTATGGGAAAACTGAATTTTCTCTCTCTAAAATCGCTATGAATTGGGTCACTGATTTGAATGGAAAGAGCCTTAGTTCCCTGGATTCAAAAATGTATAAGGAATGTATAAGGAATGTATAAGGCATGTATAAGGAATCTGGGAGGAGGAAAATATACTCAAAGACAACAATTTAAAATTGTAGGTACCTGAAAGTAAATTTCCTTGGCAATTACTTCCCAAAACCCAGGCTCCTTGAACTTAAACAAATCTAAATAGACTATTTTTAAAACGCAGGAAAATATTTTTAGCATTATATCACAGGTAACCTCTATTTCTTCACCATTCACACAATCTTGAATAAATTTCCCTTTATTATTTGGGGAAATGCTGAGCTCCTCTGAGCTCCTCCACAGTTTTAGAATATATGTGACACTAATTTTTCTGCATTTTTCCATCTTTGATTTATGCTAGTGAAAACATTGCAGTGTATAATAAAACATATAATAAGTATGGTTCATATCTCCTTTATGGTATCAATATAATTCTTTAATGTTCAGAGGCCATTGTATAGCATTTTCATTTATAGTTGTTAAGAAAAAAAAAAGGTAGATTAATTAGCATCAACCTCAACTGAAATATGGGAAACCTGAAGACAAATCACGTGTCCCATGTCAGATGGCAAGTCAGCAACAAAGGCCCTGATTTCTAATTTCCAGTCTATTGGATCATATGTCAGAAACCATAATTCGCCCTTCATGACAACCATGACAGTAATATAATTATGATTAATTGTTTAGATTGAAGTTACAACTTTTATCATGGCATTAAACGTTTTATAATTATTTCAAAGAGAAAGTAATTTTTAAGCAAAGATACTGAAAACCCTTCTCCTCTTTCAAACATTCCATATAGAAGGAAAAGGAAAAACACTCATCACATTCCTTCATTCTAGTTCTTCATTCTCTATTAGACGGAAACAAATTTATTTTTTTCTTACATTACAAAACAAAAAGCTCCTATTGCGAACATAACTATGGTAACAAGAGTATTTGTGAGAAGACCTCACATTGCAAAAGTGACTGAACTCAACCTGCTTTTGCTTTGAAAGTCATGGAAGGTCTGTGGAGTTAGAGCCACAGGAGGTCTGTGGAGCCAAAAATAATTAAAAAAAAATAAAAAATAAAGATTGTCCATCAAGGAGGAAAGCGGTATATGGAGTCCAGACTGTACCCTATGATAAGCACATATTTTACTCAGCAGGTGGTATCCACATCTCTGAGCCCCATCTATCATCAAATCATATTTCTCTCTCCATGCAAATTTCAAATCCGTCACCTCCCATCACACACTTTTCTCAAGGAAACTCTTACCTTCCAGTAAGTGGATATAGGTGAAACTTTATCCTTAAGAGCACTCGGCACTGTTCAGATAATACATGGAAGGAATTTCTCTGTGGCACTTTCTGATACAAACCAGTTAGTTATGCTCCATTTACTATCACATATTTTTGCTCATGTTTAGCACCTTAGGATTCTTGATTTCTGAACCCAAATAGCTTCAGCTCATGATAGTGGATGCTATTTATATATTCAGGTAATTTTTCTGAGTAATTGTTGAGTGCATTTTCAAAAGCCTAGACAACTGGATTGTATTTATTATCTCACAAGTTTTGATGTTATTTCACTACTTGTTCAGTTCTGAACATATATACCAGCATGTGATCCTTAACAACAGAAGAAAACATATTTATAGTCTGCAAGCATTTACATTTGATTCTAATTCTCTTGCATAACGACACTTTGCCCTGATCAAAATTCTATTCAATTAAGTTGCTGTATTTTTGAGCTTTAGATTTAAGTTTCAGAAAGAACTTCCAGTTGTTATAGTATCTTTCTCATTTATGTAAAGTACTACTTTGTTCCTACTGTACACATTCTTAGTGTAACCCACGTAATTCTTAGATTTTGTCACTTGCACAGAACTCAGTCACACTGCATCATTTATACTTTTTGTTAACTGTTTGAATTAAGGGACAACAATTAAAAATGCTGCTGATGTGAAGAGTGCTATAGTTAAAGCACAAAACTAGAAACTGGGAACTGTTGGTTCTGCATGTAGCTTTGTAACAGAGTTTCATGGGACCTTGGCTTAGTATTTTATGATCACATTTTCAATTGGGTCATCTAAATTTGTCTCAGAGGCAGACTCACAAACAGAATTGTACTTCTTTTGGTATCTTTACTATCCAGTTATCTACACACCTTAAAAGTCAAACTGTATCTTGCTTTAACTACGAATTTCACATTAAAGTTCAACTGTTAAATTTAAATATAAAGAAGTGACAGCATCTGACTAGGCAGATGCTAAAAACATTCCTTACATAGGTTAGGAAAAACATTCTCCACATTTCAGAGCATCAGAAAGCATTTTAGCTACTGACCCTACAACCACCTGCATGTGTTTAAGCGGAAGCATCTAATTATCTCACTCATTTCAAAAACATGTGCAGGAATACTTAGAATTTGGTTGCCAAAGCAGAGAGCCTATGAAATGCTGCTTTTATAACTTAATTGGCAATGCCATTATCACTTTAGAGAGCATGAAACTGCTGAAGCACCTAAAGGGAGTAAGTATGAACCTGTAGGCTGTTAGGGATTAAACTGAAACTGAGATTGCTGTTACCCTGAAAAAGTTTATAATTTGCTTTTTTGCCAAAGTTATCATTATCCTTATATGACATTTTCAAGAAGACCTTAAATGTTGATTTCTGATCTGCAGGTCTGGAGCATCCTATCTCCAGCAGGAACAGCATAAGTGTCAGGACCCTCATCATTTTAAAACTTGGTCTTTAAAACAATAACGAAAATGGAAGTCAGAGTGGCAAAAAGTTTACAAAGCAAGATCATTGAAAGAAAGTTTTGAAAACTAGGTATGTCTTTGGAAAAAAAAACCACTCTGAATAGTAGCTAGATATCAAATGTCATTAGTCTGTTATTTAAATGAAACTGAGTAATTATCAAATAATATAAGCAGCAATAGTGAAAACATGTAAAATATTGGAGAGAACTGCCTGACTAGTGAAGCAATGGGACAAGCAACCAAGACAAGCTGTTAAATCACCATCATAGAGATATTCATGGAGACTATACATCAAGTTATGGGATATGATTTAACAATATTGAAATCAATCCTGACATTACATAGAAGCAGAGACAAAGAATTGGTAGAGGAACATTTCTTCTCACATATTTCTGTGAAAATTCACCAAGATTGATTTCATTTGGTATAACATAAGTGATTTTTTTACTTTCTTTTTTTTTATACTAACTGTATTATTATTTGATGTTGATTAAATCTCATGGTTTTATAGTTTTCCAGAGATGAAAACTAAACAGTAATGTGCATTGGGAGCAAGCGACTTTCTTTTCAATGTCAGTACACTTCATGGCAGTTTTAAGAAGCTTAAAAAGCAGCAAGTTGTGTTTTATAGTTATGCATTAACGTAATAAAAAATATAAAGGTAAGACTGTGTTATTGCATTATGAGATAAAACTTCTGTAATATCAGTATGCTAGGGCTTCAAGTATCCCATATCCCACCAAGCTGCCATGCGGGCCAACAAGTCCTTTTGCTACACGACTGTTCACAAAGAGAGGAGGAGGAAGAGAAAAAAGTAATTTTAATTTCCAGGGTTTCCTATAAGGTAAAATACTCCATGATGCACTCATTCTGTGCCAGATCCCTATAAAAGCTAGAACTTTACTCCAAAGGACCCAATAAAGATTATTTTGTGATGTTCTGCAAATAAAAGCAGTGCCCTCAGTATGGAAAATTGTCTGCATCTGATCTAGCTGTAGCTTTTCTGCATGTATTTTGCTCTTTCCTATATTTTACCCCATGTTTCCTCTCTTCTCTCACTACATTTCAAGAGATATATAAAACTGTGAAAAAAAATGCACATTTGCTTTACACTGTAAGCCATTTTTTTTCTCATAGGACCTCTGCCCATTTTATTATATGTATTATTCCTACTCCCTTGTAATACTTTCTGGTTTCTCTTATGTTCTTTTGGTTTAGTTCTTTTTTTTTTTCTGTAGCTTTGCTGAAAAAAAAAGAAAGAAAGAAAAGGAAATTGAAAAAGACCCTCTATTTTGGTAATAATCAGTATTTTCGATATTTTCCATAGCTGACTAAACTCTCAAATCTTTAAGTTTTTGAAACATATATAGATATACTAGTCAATATAGTCTTGATTCTCAAAGGGCAATTTTTCACTATCACATATAATGAAGTTGAGAATCTTCTGCCTACCTGCGCACATGCTCAAACGGAGCTCTAGTCTTCAGCTTGTAAGATTAGCTGGATTAAATGTAAGTATCTTTGAAGCATCCAGTTGTCTGTGGGTCACACAGTGCATTTCAAGAGGCCTCTGTTACAGCAGTATTATGAATGATAACTAGCATCTTTCTTGACCCCTACACTGATTCTGCCAATGATTTTAGAATGTTTATTATATTCAGCATCCATTATCAGGGTTACGACAAAGCTTTCGAGTTCCTAGTGCCCAAAGCTGTTTGATTTTATTGTAAAAGATGCATAAAATCCCACTGCTCTCTCTATCCGGACCCCTATACAGGCCCAGATGATTGTAGGTGCATTTCCCACTCGCTCAAGCAAATTCCAGGTCAGCACTGCCAGGAGTTCAAGGGTGGGAGCCATAACCAATTGGGTAGTTGCTTTTGAGCACACCAGCTCACCGTCGTCATGTGGCACACAAGCAGCATGAGCTTAGAGCAATCCTCCTTTCAACCCCGTAGAAGCGCAGGCTCCTCTGAGGGCTGAGGACTCAGCCTGCAACGCTGGCCTTTCAGCGATTCACATCCAACATGGAGCTGAGCTACGTGCTCTGCCCAGGCTCAAGTTAAATCACTTTGTGTTACACACTTTGACCTTCGTACTGCAGTCACAAAAACTGTTGTCAGTGCACGCAGTTAATTGCAGCTCCTGGCTGCAAGTTTGAAACCTTGGGGAAGCATGATGTCCCCTAAGCTATGCTTTACAGATTCACGGTCATCTGAGAGGACACCCTATACTCTATGGGGCTCCTAGCCACCCAGGCAATGTTCACAGCATACAGCCCTCCAGACTCCCCTCACTACAGCATCCTTGGCACACACAGTGCTGAAGACAACCAGCAACTGATCCTCCTTGTCAGGGACTGCCAGCAGCCTGAGCACCCACCCCCAGGCCTCGGCTGGAAGCAATAAACCCAGAGCAAGTGTCTCCTAATCCACCTTCTTCTGATTACTGCCACGAATATGAATGGTTTTCTCATGGTTACCATCGAGGGACTTGATTTCACAAAGCGGTTTTCAAAGCCCTCGAGCTGACGACGGGCACGGCCGTGGCGCGGGCGCCACAGCACTCCTGTAACTACAGCTCCCGACAGGCTCCGCGCCCGCGGCCGCGCAGCCTGCCGGGAGGGGCGTGCCCGCGGGAGCCGTGCGGCGCGGCGCATGCTGGGGTGGCGGGGCGCGGGGCGCGCTGGGAGCTGTAGTGGGCGCGGCGTCACGGCGC